>JAJSME010000031.1:0-214519 GCA_021235465.1 Umbelopsis sp. PMI_123 | reverse complement strand
ACAGTTGGTTGCTATTCCAAGCCCCTGTGATGTTTGGGTCATAATCGTTGCCACTGACAACGCCAACACAGGTCCATTGTGGCGATGTCATGTTCAAAAGTTCCAGTATATCTGATTTCTTATAAAACAAATACCCTTGCTTAGCCGGTCTTAAGATGTGGTGAATATTTTCGTAAAAGAGCAGATCCGAATCACCGCTGACAACAACTGCGTTTGCTGTTAAGTCAAGGTTACCGATATGAACATCAGCCTCACCATCACATTGAACAATGGACCAGCCATCTTCTTTAGCAGTTTCGAATATTTCTTGCATCATGTTGGGTGTGAGTTCGAAGGCACGACGAGCTGAACGGAAAATTGCGTCTATATGACTTCCAGATATTCGTCTTCCTTGAGCCGCTTTTCCCTCGGCTATTCGCAATAATCTCTCTGTTGTTTTCTGATCCTTTTCTTTTCTCTGTTGACGTTTTTCGGACGTACATTTCTTCTCTTTGGTTCTTCTTCCATCAATATACAACGACGAAATGTTTTTCGGTAAGGTGGCATTAAGATGATTTATTAAAAGTTTGGCTGCCATGGAGATATCATGTCGGAAGAAGTTGGTAAGGATCGTTGGGTAAAATGAGCCTAAGAGGTCCACATGAATTGTGATGGGATCTTTAAAAAGAGAGCTTAAAGAATCAATGTTTTCGACAAATGACGGAGTCAGTCCTCTTTTCTTTAGGAATAAATGTGTTCCTTTTACACCCATATGAAAAGCTTAAGTGATGAGGGGAGAAATATAAAGGGCGTAAAGTATACAAATGGGCGAAGGTGAAGAAAGAAGAGAGATTCGAACAGCTACTGATCAGCGTGATTGATCGGTATCAATGCTCAAAACGGTGTCTGACAACATTTTGTTGTCGGCATCCTTTTTGTCTTTGTGACTAGCGATTCAATGACTTTAGAGAAATTTGTGTACGATTATGGTCTCAAGATGTAGCATCCAGGATATCAAAGCATAATAGTCAACGTTAGATTCAATTAATCCACAGTTGTTGTTGGATATGTAGGTGAGAAAATGCACGTTCTTGTTCCAACGCGACCACTTACCTCCGTCGCCTTTTCATCATTTGCCTTTCTCTTTTTGGATATTGATACAGCTTACGGTTTCCTCAAAGATATATCTATAACCCCCGCTTGTGATATTGCGCCCAAAATGGTGATTGTTATACCTTTGGCCGTCGGCACGATGCTCTTGGCTGGTGTCACTTTTCGAGAATGGCCATAATTCCGTTGAGTATGGAGATTGAATCCTGCCACATCGATATATACGCAGTTCCTACCATAATCCATTTCTGGAATCGCTTCCCATTCTTCAATTCTTTCCTTTCGCTGTTTGAGGACACGGTCACTACTTCTTGCAGCTGGTAATTTTGTAGTTTTGAGTGTCAATTTGCACTTTTCAACCAAGTGCCTATGTAACGCGGATATTGATATTGATAACCCGCGGGACGCTTCGCATAGGTTTCTTCTGATGTCCGATAACACGGCTGTTGGTTGCTCATCAACATAGTCTACTAGGAACCGGGAATGCGCCTCTGTTAGCTTGGCTTGACGTCATGTTCCCAGCTTTCTGCCACTTACCGGTAAACGTCGCTCCTCGTCATTATTGTACCTTTGATGTAATGTTGCGCTGTCCTGATGTTAATCACTGTCAAAAGCGCGGCCTCTTTCGCAATCTTACCCTGCTCAATCACGTAGTCAAACAATTGTTCGATTTGATGCGCAGTGTACGTCTGTAAAGTCCTCTTGCTTCCCGTTGAGGCAACTTCTCATTTGAGGTCTTACTGGTTACAGTGAGTGTAACAACTTCCGTTGGTGGCATATGTCGCGATACGACAATATCAATATCCATGAGAGTTCTCAACGGTACAAAGCAAGTGTAAATGACTGCTCCCTCCTCCTGCATGTCCATCGGTTGGCTTACATCTACTTCATCGACCGATGTCCCCACATCACACATGTTCACTTGCCATAGTATTATTGTGTCTCCTGCTGTGTGCTCACTTTAATGGGTCGTTTTCTTATCGCACATATTCAATTTTCTGCAAAACTCTAATTTACGCTTGGAGCTGACCGGCGAAAAATACAACAACATGCTGATGCGAAATCTAGCTCACGGCGGCGTAAATAAATTTGATGGCCTTCGCAGAACTTTTTTGGAAATCCGGTAGAGCCTCGTTATTGGAGATAATTTGACAGACACCAGCAAACACACACGGTGCTTGAAAATTTCAATTGAAGTCGAGCCGCAGTCTCCACTTATCACCACTTCACGACAAAATGTCTTCCATGAAAGATTGGGCTGTAGAAAAACTGAGCGTTTTCCTCGGCTTTGACCCAGAGACTCTGAAAGAGCAGGTATACCCCTATTTAATGAGCTTGGACACTTCTAACGAGTTAGTTGAGCATTTGACGGTAAGCATTCCGCCACATTTTCTCGAGTGATCCGACAATGCACGCAACTAACTCTGCATGGTAGAATCTGCTTGGTACCGACGAAGACACGATGAAATTTATACAGGAGTTTTCTAATCGACGGTTTCCACCAACACAACCTGCACTTGCAAGCGCACGAGCACCGCAAGTGGGTAGTAGCGGACCAAGTTCACGAACGTCTTCCGCAGGCAACAGTCGATCAGCATCTCCCCAACTTCAGACTCGAAGATCAGCCGAGATCCATGCACCATCTTTCAATCAATCTTTTGTGAATGAAAAAAATATTTACCGAAAGAAAGATGTTGAAGACAATTACTTTGTTGGGTAAGTCATGATAGGGTACAGCGAAGTTACAGAATAAGGCACTAAAATGAAATATAGCGCACAAAAAACCAAAAAGGAAAGCAAGTCAAGCGCAGAGGTTCAAGTAGATCAACCTGCAGCAACATTGCCAGCAGATAAAGCGCCAGATTCTGCAGCTCCATCAACTGTGAAAATTGTCAGCAACAGTAAATCCATGCTGATCTCTGACAAGCTAAATCCCAAGAAGAAAAAGGGATCTGAGATCATGAATCTTAACGATGCATTAAAGGAACTCAATATAATAACCAATGTCTCTGAGAACATGAAACGACAAGCATGCGATTGCCAAGGTGAGCCAATTATACTTGATCATCTGGATCATATAAAAGGCACCGTATTAACACATGCATAGCTACAAAGCACGAGCTTTTGACAATCAGTCCTAACTGTTTGACTTGTGGTAAGATAATATGTGTCAAAGAGGGACCAGGGCCATGTACATTCTGCGGAACTCCTGTGCTTTCCAAAGGCCAGCAGCTAGAGATTATTGCGGAAGCGAAGCGAAAGAGAGCGGAAGCAGCAAAAGAGAAGAATAGACAGCTACAAAAAAAATCAACCGCACCTATGAAGTCACAGGGAATGTCACGATATGCCTCCAAAGTTGGTGGGTCTATGATTGCTGACCATGCTGACGATTGGTTGGGACCTGCTGAATGGGAGGAACAGCAACGCAAGGCAGAGGAATCCAGATTGGCAGCAGAAAGGCATAAAGAAAAACTGTTAGACTTCCAGAGAACGAGTGCCAAGCGAACAACTGTTATTGGTGAGTTGAACTAGGTTCTACAATAAGGAAGTGGGTTTGATGTATGTGCACGCTCATGTAAGTGATTGACGTATTTTTGTATTTCAGATCAAGCGACCGACTACGAATTACCATCGGATGGCGGTAACATATGGCTATCACCTCAAGAGCGAGCAATGCAAGTCAAGAAACAGCAATCTAATTTGAAACGGTTAGATAATACTGGAAAGCGAAAAGTCATGACTATTGACTTGGCTACTCGAAACGTCGTCATGGAAGAAGCACCCGAATTATATGAGAGTGAGGACGAGTATGAAGGTATCAAAATGACACCAGCTGAAAGAACATATCTGGAACGACAGAAGGAAGCCAAAACTATCAGAAAGTCAGCTCCAGCAACAGTGACACCTCCGACTTCACAAGTCTCTTCTGGAACCTTTGCCAACAACCCATTCTTAAATCGAACGGATGTTCCTACGTTTATACGAGGTGTTATCCCTGCCAAGGCTGATAAGAAAAAGACCACCATATCTGATAGAGCAGAGGCTTCCAATTCTAAATCAAAAAAGATCATAGTGTCGCGGGTACAAGATGATAGCAATTCTCATGGAGCCGAACACTTACTCATTGGCGGTGAAGATGGCAGTCGAGATATTGTGATTGAGCCTATTCGAGGGTAAGCCAAGGAACGAGGCTTTATTGTGGAGTCAAAATGAACAATAGAAATAAATTTGTCTCGTAATTCGAAACAAACAGTAAAATCAATCATTGTGGAGTTGGCAGTCAGTCAGAGATACAATAGATGGCTGGTATCAACTTCAAAGTGGAGAAAGATTATGGCAAGGAAATATACGCCAGAATAATGCTCTGTTCTGACTCCGATTTGACCATTATCTGTGTCCACTTCCTTACCATCGATCTTTCTCTACTTTGACGTTGAAAGAGGTTAAAGATTTCCTTAACAATATACCTATGAATCTATTATCTGATATTACGTCGAGTACAGTGAATTGTAGCCTTTTTTTGCTGAAGAAATACAGCCGCTCACCAGTGTGGCTCTTCGAGGATGTTCATGATTCCATTGCGTATGTAGGTCCTAGAGGAAAAAAGATACAATTTTATTTTAGCTTTGAAATGGCAAATGGAGTCGATTGTGTTCCACGAGTCAGCTATTGGAAATTCGCCAGTGTGACTGTCATTTGTAGCCAAGCGCCCCCACCTCAACTCCTGCTCGTGACAGATCGCATCTTGGGTGATGCTTTGATCACAAACGATGGCAGGTAAGGACTTGGATGAATCTTGCAACTGGACGATGTATAGATTAGAAATTGAAATGCTACGTGAGCGGTTCATGGATCTTGTGTATATTATTATCCCTTCTAATACAAAATGGATTTCTGTGCATTCACCACGCTTGTAGGAGATGCACTACACTATCAACGTAAATCCACAGAACGACGAGATTCCTTCAAGCAACAGCATCGAAAGAACTCTGTAGGTGGGTGAGGAGTGGTATGTTAGAATTAAACGGCAATGGTTGGTAGGCTAACTTGTAGGATCACTCAGGGCGACAAAGGGATGCTGCACAACGAAGCACGGCTTCCTCACCTGGCGTCATGTCGTTTCCAAAGCCATCATCAATTAAAACGCCAACACCTTCATCTGTAAACGGATTCAATGCACAGGAAATAGAACAGTATTTGAATGGCAGTAAGTATGATGTTTGAAGTCAATGTGAATGACATGGCTGTCTGACTAAGTATTCCCTAGACTTTCAAGCAGCCATGGGAGCATACCAGGATAATTCGCTTGCTGATAGGGAAAGACCTGAAAAGTTTTCCAGTGGAGAACAAGCATGGGGAAGCAAAAGCGGGGTTCAATCTGCCTGGGGAGACACCAAAGGTAAGCGTTTGGGTTAAAAATATCTAGTCAAAGGCAAAGAACCAATAATATGGCTTTAGAATTAACACTCCTTTGTGTAGCCTGTCTAATGGCTTCTGGGCAAGATTTCTTGGCTGAATTACGAAAGCATTCTTCGTAGAATCATCATTCGATGACCGGAGTACAATGAATTGCACTTATTCCCAGTAGCACGGGAAATTTTCCTCAACATTTTAGACTGAATGAAGAAACTCTGGAGAAACAAGGTTAGCTCCGCTCTAATATCTCCAGGCGGGCAGGACAATGGGAGCCAGGGAAAAAGGAACTACCCTCTCAAGGATTTATAAATAAAGTTTGGCGGTTTGGAATTTATATTTAAATACCAATATTTTGCTCATCTGCACACCGTGTTCGTTATTTCTCTTTCTCTTGCTCCAATTTGAATGTCTACTTACATTGGCGCTGTCGACTCTGGCACCACATCGTCTCGATTCCTTATATTTGATGAAGATGGCAACCTTATTACCTTTCATCAAGTGCAGCATACCATGCACTATCCGCAACCTGGGTAAGCACACGCAAAACACCGTGTAATATGTCTAGCATGTTTTAATTGGATTGAAACTTGGTATTTGCAGATGGGTAGAGATGGATCCTGAAGAAATATTGAGTGCCGTGAATGAATGTATTGATAAAGCTATCAAGAGATTTGAAATGATGGGTCGTCTGGTCAGCGACATTAAAGGTTCGTTGGTTAGATATTATTCCATGTAAAACCAGATCTACCTTGTGCTGACACTAAAAAACTCGTCCTGCAGGCATCGGAATTACAAATCAGCGGGAAACAGCCCTTGTCTGGGATCGAAAGACTGGCCATTCTCTACATCCAGCTATCGTATGGAGCGATACACGAACTCATAAAATCGTCAAAGAGTTGAATCAAGACAAGAAGTGTGCTCAGTTTATTCGAGAGGTGTGCGGTTTGCCAGTGACTACGTACTTTTCGGCCGGCAAATTCAAGTGGTTGCTGGAGAATGTTGCAACTGTCCAGACCGCTTCGAAAAGCGGAGACGCAATGTTCGGAACCATTGACAGTTGGTTGATGTATAATCTGACTGGTGGAGCGGTCAATGGAGGAGTCCATGTGACAGATGTCACTAATGCCGTAAGTCCTATTGTTACCTTTTAAGGCTATAGTTCCATGAACGGAAGTTTAACCATCTTCTATTTTACTTTGGACGAACAGAGTCGTACATTGCTTATGAACCTGAAGTCCTTGCAGTGGGATCCAGAGTTATTATCCATTTTCAATATTCCTTTGACGGTCTTGCCAAAGATCGTTTCATCCGCTGAAGTCTATGGCCTGGTCAAGTCAGGACCTTTGATTAATATACCTGTGGCTGGATGCTTGGGAGATCAACAAGCTGCTCTCGTGGGCCAGAAATGCTTTTACAAGGTAAAATTAGACGGCGAGGTGGAGAAAAAAAAAATTAGAAAACTCCGTGGAAGCTGTGTTTAGGCTCAATCCTATTTTTCCTTTTTACCCCGAATATGCGCCTAAACTCCAT
The DNA here is from genome assembly GCA_021235465.1 of Umbelopsis sp. PMI_123. Lineage (NCBI taxonomy): Eukaryota > Fungi > Mucoromycota > Umbelopsidomycetes > Umbelopsidales > Umbelopsidaceae > Umbelopsis > Umbelopsis sp. PMI_123. Next base: position 207,484 of record JAJSME010000031.1, on the reverse strand, counting down.
CCATTATTTTTTCTTCTTCTCAGGGTGATGTCAAGAATACCTTTGGTACTGGAGCCTTTATGTTGTTTAATACCGGAGATGCGCCTCTAGTGTCACAAAACGGCATGGTCACCACCGTTGGCTATCAGTTTGGTCAAAGCAAGCCTGCCTATGCCTTGGAAGGCTCCATTGCATCGGCTGGATCAGCTATCAAGTGGACACGCGATAATCTTGGTTTGATCAGTTCCTCTGAAGAGATAGGTCCTCTTGGTAAGCAGAACTCCGGAATTGTTCATGGTGATAGATCATGTCTGGTAGTAAACTTGAGACTCATTCGTTATCTATCATTTAGCCGCAAGCGTAGAGGACAGTGGTGGCGTATATTTCGTTACAGCTTTTTCCGGATTGTTTGCTCCCTATTGGAGAGACGATGCTCGTGCGTGTATTGTTGGTATTACGCATTTCACAACTCGCAATCACATTGCAAGAGCAACTTTGGAATCTATGTGCTATCAATCAAGAGCTATCTTGGACTGTATGAAGGAGGACGCATCGGTACCTTTGAGCTCATTAAAGGTAGACGGTGGAGTATCAAATTCTGATGAAGCCATGCAAATTTTATCCGATGTTTTGGGGATCCAGGTCGTACGTCCACGGATGAGAGAAACAACTGCTCTTGGAGCCGCTATCGCTGCTGGATATGCCATTGGCAGATGGTCAAAGTATACTGATCTTGATAATGTGAATGCCGATGGCATGACCACCTTTGAGCCAAAAATCGATACCCTGAAACGCGATAGCAAATACAAGGACTGGGCAAAGGCAATCGAACGTTCCTACGGATGGGCTCAAGTAACACAAGCTACTGATACTAATACAACAACCGTCCCTGCCGCTTAGGTTGCTGTCACCTACACTTTTGTACATGTACCATACTTATCATATCCTATACATATATTTACTAACGTTATGTTTCGAATCGAGGCTTGCTCACTCGAAATACTGTATAATAATAAAGATAAACTAAAAACAAAGAGTGAAGGAAAATCAAAAGGTACAATGGTGGCTAGGCAAAGGTGATAGCTATATACATATTGGTATGACGGTGACAGTTCTTGGAAGTGGTAGTGAGGTGGATAGATTAGGTGGATACTTCATCCCAATTGTTCTCCTTGGCAATTTTGCTCTTCTCTACAATAAATTTGCCTTCCTTGTACTTTTGACTTTCTTCGAACGCAAATACATATTTCCAACCAACAGTAGTATGGCAAATGTTACAATAAATGTCTGCCACAGAATGCATACCAGTCATGAGCATTCTTTCTTCCTTTGCCCCCAAGGAGACATTCACCACATTATCAAATAGATAGGCTGGTCCATGCTGTTGGGGCAAGAAAAAGGTCATGAGTTGTTGAATCAAATAACAAATTGTATCGCTTAAGAAACATGTGCCTCCTGACGCTAACCACTTACCCGTCCATGAAAAGCTCTGGATATGATATCTTCGTGTAGTGCCAAGTGCGAATGACAGGTCGTGCAAGTGTATATTCGAGTTCCATTCAGATACGTCTGATATACCTTTACCATGGTGTCATTAACTATAGGACGTAAAGTGCGCTGATAGACAATTGTGGATCGCCTGTTATGGATGGACAAAGATGCAAAGAGTGTGCGTCTTATGGGTTAATCAAGAAAAAGCAAAGCTTTCCAATTCAAATGCAAAGGTCAAGTGAATCGAGGGAAGGCAATACCCAAAGACGGTCAGACTGGAAAACCCTGTACCCGCCGCCGCCCCCCTTTGATCAGGCGGTGAGGGTTTGGAAGAAAGCACGTCACATAACATTTGCTACAGACAAGATGGAAAGATCGGTTTTCGCTCGACCATATGTGCTCATACTGTATCGTTTCGATAAAGTGGATGAAAGTTACCTTACGTCTCCTTTATCTATTGACACCAGCATGTGCTGTCAAGTTTGGAGTAGCTCGGTTCTAAAGGGGGATAGTACTGGGGTAATTTTTCTCTGCCGAAATTTCAAGACCTGTACCGATATGACTATGACATACGACATTGTACTGTCTGTCCACTACTGCGTGCGGTAAAGAGCATCAAGCGGAAGTAGTTGGAAGTCAGCTTCTTTTTAAATTCCTTGTGCAGCTTTTGTCCAACTTCAGATACCCTTTGTATTCCGGGAGATTTGGGATTTGCCTAGTTTCTTAGTATGGAAGGCAAAAGAATAAATCAAAACACCATTCAGCATCACCTTTATCCCTCAATCTATAGAAGTTGTTTAATGCATGTGCGGAATTGATAAGCTACTGCTAATTTTTATGCTGGGATGTCACACTTGTTTATTGCTTGTGACCTGAGGCGGCAGTAAATTATAGCCGAGCGTTATCGACCGAGAATAATGATAATCACCTGTGCTAGGCCAGTCATTAATAACAATATCCGAACCAAGTGGAACTCTCGTAGTTGATTATTACTGGAAATTGAATCAAAGAAATGTGTTAAGAGTTCGATTATTCTGTACAGAGATAAAGGTCATAGCTAGATACGCTCTGATTGGTTAGACACAATACCAAAGTTGAACCTGAATGGAGGCTCAGCGTTTTTTGTGAGACAAAAAGTTCGGTAGTCGGTAGCCGGTAATAGTCACTTATATAAGAGGAACGACTCAGAATCACGAAAAGCTTACAGCACCATGAGTGTAACCGCACCAAGGAGACGTCGACCGGAAGGCATTCAACCTACAAAATCGACTAAATCACGTCAACGATCCGATGTTAAGCCTGTCACTGCCAGAAACATCTATCGCAGCATCTTTAGAAATGCAGCGGCAAAGCGATCCGTTGCATCCGTTTATCAGCGCTTGTTCTTGTTGGCACTATTCTTGCTTGGCGTTTTAGCCTACTTGTTCGTCCCCGAATACTATTATGAACACTGGCTAGCTCCTAAATCCCGAGCTTTCAAGACCACACTCCCATACGAAGAAACAACTGTATCGATGAACGACTCGTCTTCTCACTGCACAAAGCCATATGGAAACAAGCCGCTGGTTCAGTTTGCTCTTATGGTTGATGCTGGATCTACTGGATCTCGAATCCATGTTTATAAATTTAACAATTGTGGGGCATCCCCTGCGTTGGAGAACGAGGTTTTCGTTCAGACCATTCCCGGTTTGTCTGCTTATGCGGATCAGCCGGAAGAAGCGGCAAAGTCTCTTGATGTTTTAATGCAAGCTGCAGTGGAAAATGTACCTATTCATCTTAGACGATGCAGTCCTGTAGCTGTCAAGGCAACAGCTGGTTTGCGAATACTAGGAGAACAGAAGAGTCAAGGTATCCTGGATGCTGTTCATCATCGATTGAAGCATCATTATCCTTTCCCTATCCTCAAGAAGGACGGTGTTAGCATCATGGATGGTCGAGATGAAGGTATGTTATAGTCAATAGCCGTAGGCGCAGACAATATGACTGGTCCTTATTGACATTACTCCCAGGTATATACGCTTGGATCACTGTCAACCACCTTCTGGGTAACTTTGAGCCCTTGGAGTCTGAGACTGTGGAAAGAACAACCGCTGCTATTTTCGATCTAGGAGGTGGCTCAACTCAGATTGTATTTGAACCTGATTTACATGGTGCTAGTGAACCTCTTGCTGATGGTGAACACAAGTACGAACTAGACTATGCTAATAATGCCTATACCCTTTACCAACACTCGTACTTGGGATATGGCCTGATGGAGGCTCGAAAACAAATCAAATCGTACCCTATCAAGGAATCAGGAAATGTACAAGGAGAAGTGTTCCATGCTTGTTTACCAAAAGATGTGCGGCTACCCAATGTCACAGCTGATGGAACCAATTACACATTGGTTGGACTTGGATCTGGACATGATGAATGTCGAGAAATCGTTCACAAGATTCTCAACAAGAATAAGGAATGCGTTGTCTCGCCTTGCTCCTTTGATGGAATATACCAACCATCTCTCATGGAGACATTTGCCCATCATCCAATTTATATCTTTTCTTATTTCTACGATCGCACCAGACCATTGGGCATGAATGAAACGTTCAGTCTAGGAGATCTGCGTACTCTAACCGACGATGTGTGTTCAGGAGACTACCTCGCTCGAGTTACTGACCCAGATCTGCGTTTTGAAATGTTAGATCGACCAGAATGGTGCATGGATTTGAGTTATATCTATGGTTTGTTGCGGTATGGATACGAGATCCCGGATTCCCGTCAAGTTCATGTCGCAAAGAAGATCAATGGCGTTGAAACAGGATGGTGTCTAGGAGCTTCCATTGCTATGCTAGAAGATGTATCATTTTGCGAGATAGAATCATAGACTAAACCCCGATCATATAATCATTTAGTTGTACATCATAATCGTTTAACACATCTACACCATCATGAAAAAATATGTTTTAAAAATTAAATACAACATCCACTATTTCGGACGGATATACTTTTTTTTTCTTGTATGATAATAATGCAATTTTCTATGGAAGAGAGGTATCGAGTGAAGGAAACTTGTACATTGCTAATTTACCAAGATCTAAAAAATTATTTACAGTTTAATGTTATGATGCGCTGCTACAGTTGTAACAATGTTTTCAATGGCAGATTGACCAGACTCCTTTGCCGCACGTCTGAGGATAGAAATAATTTTGCGACTCTCCTGAGCCATTCGATCATAACCGGATATATAACCGTCCTCTTTGGTATGGGACGGTACAGTAATGAGGAACAGGAGTGGTGCGTAAATATCCTTGCATTGGGCCCAGTACTCGGTAATGAAATGACGGAGGGTTGGGGTCATAAGTCGAATACCATCGTTTGTGAGAATTGTCAGAATTATAGCTACCAGGCGCTGTGCATACAGACACAGAGCATGGAGGTCAGTAGTGGTTGATGGATCGGATGACAGGTTGACTGTGTTGCGTTTACGACCCTTCTTCAGACGAGCTTTCTTCAGTTCCTTTTTGGCCTTCTTACGGGGCGGTTCTGATGCTGTCGAATCATTCTCAACACTCGCAATCGGTACTGTCGGCTTTTCCTGCTCCTCCATCAGTAGCTCTATCTCATCGGCTGTTTCTGATATGATGCTGACTGCTTGGAACAGCACTTGGCGGACATACGTAGTGTCGTATGCATGGTCCAGATCGGGTGAATTCAACAGGCGAGAGATTAGCAATGTCAATACATCCTCTGGATCTTCTATCTCAGAAAGTAAAGCTACATCTACGGCTTGATTAATGAATGCTGGAAGACTAGAGGTATCTGACTGAGGGGCGAGAAGACTATTGATGTGGAGGGATGTAAATCCATCAATGGCTTGTTTGACCGCCGCAGAAGCATGTCCAAAGAAGAGCAAGCAGCAAAGAAGCCAATTAGATTTAGACTGCAATAAATTATGTCCCCAGACTTCCTTCCACAGGCCCAGAACATTGTGTTGTCGTGTCGGATCTTGTAGTCGCACGATTTCCTCAAATAGCCGCAAAAGTCCACATAATTGAGGTTTCAGGATCAGATGGCGTTTCAAAAGTTGAAGTGAAGCATGTTGTATAGGTGTGTCAATCATTTGTGAAACTTTGCCGGTAGTTGTTGAAGAATCAAAAACACGTAAGAACAGAAACGCGAAATAATGGTAGTCAGACAGGATGGTCTGAAGTATCCCTTGACACGTTCGCTGCTTTTGTCCTATATCAGTTTCGTAACAAAGTATAGGGCCCAAAAAGTGATTGGAAAACCATTGTGAACTGGCTTTGCTTTTTGCTCCCAGCACATCAAATAACTGTAGGATAAATTCTTTAGGGTGTGACTGGAGGAGGTCCTTCACAAGTAACTCGATAGCCATCTCCGGTGGTTTTGAAAAATAGGCTTTTAGCATGCCGTTGAGGTAGGCTCTGGATTCCACTAGATCCAGAAATATTATAGGCTGTGCTCTCATCAACGTTGGGATCACAGTATCTGCTTTATGCTTGATATGCTCGCCTTTAAAGACTTCATTCAGCTGCTTGTAGAACTTGTTCTGCTTATACCAGCTTGTTTGATCATTGGTACCTGCAGGAGCTGAGCCGATTTTCTTAGCGATCCATTCCAGGTATTTTGCTAGAACTCGTGATGACGCTACTTGAAGAATGTCGTTGATCCACGGAGTTAGTTGATTGCCGAAGTTTGCCTCGGTGAGCACCTGAAGTATTCGGTCGCACGTCCTGTATCGATGGTCATCACCTATGACATCATCTCTTCCACTATCTACTTGAGCACCAGAAATTTCTCCATAAAGTGGCCTTGGTTCACCTTCGAAACCGTCGGATTGTGAGTACAAATGAAGGATAGCCCAAAAGGGACTGGCACGTTTATCGTATCGTTCCTCTTTCAAACGAGCCGTTATATAGGATAAGATAGTTTCCAAGTATTCCTGCATCTCATCTCTCTGTATCCATTCGATCAACAATAGATCAAGTACCGTTTTGCGGTCGTTTGGATAGTGGTTTTCAATGATTTGCCGTAAGTGAAAGTCGAACTCAGCAAAAGGAAACGTTTGTAGTTGATAGCTCCATTGCGTCATTGGTTTCTCCAGTAAACTGGTGCGCTCGGACTCACTTGTTGGCGGTGGTTCCATAAGGTAATGCGCGAGAAGAGGGTTGCGTCTGAACATAGAAGGAGGTAAATCATTTCCTGACATATGTGTATCGGTATCTTAGAAAAGAAGAAGGTGGGTGAGTATAGGATATACAAAGTCGTTCATGAATACAGAGTATTCCTTCTTTACCTATATCTTCAATCCTCTTTTTTTCATATTCCATCGCCAATCTCAACAAGTGCGTGCTGGCCATCTTCCGCTTCTTAAGATACTGATCAATCGCAATTTTTCCAAGGGTGAGGTCTTGATCACTAAATGGCTTGACAGAGACATTACCCAAATACTGATTAACAGTAGACTTCAGTACTGATGCCATACCCTGCTCCAGAATATCGAGCATAGCAATCCAAGCCTCTTGCATATATACATTGTTGGCAACATAATGCGACTCAACACTATCAAGAAACATTACTATGTACTCCTGTTCAGCTGCTTTACGGGTATAGACACTCAACCAGAGGTGAGTATTTACATATGGCGATGCGGCTTTCACGAAGTGGGACATTTCAGTAACCCATAAAGCTGACGACACTTGCTGCTGGGTTCCCATGGCGAGTATGAGACCGTATACGTAGACAAGAATGGTAGGACTGGTACGTAGCTTTGACCAAGTTGTATCTGAGATTTGTTGTGGAAACGATAGGAGCCACATGAGACCATTGGATACCAAAATATCATTGACGCAGGCACGCAATGAGGCTACAAGAGCCGACGTAGTATAATGAGACTCTAGATCAGAAGGGTTCTGATAGTCAAATGAAGCAAGAAGCTGAAGGAATTGATCAAAGTAATGACAGCATTGCTCTGGACTAGGTGGAATAGTGAATAACGCGTCGGTGATTTGGTCCAGCTTGTACGTGGTGTCGGTATTATCAATTAGACTGATGATCCGCTCCAGGTTGAGCGGCTGTTTACCCGAATGAAGTATGCTTTTCAGGTCCATAATTACCTAATGGTGCTGGCACCAGGATTCTGTAGTTAGACAAACCAGTCGTGAGCGAAGTATCAGTGCGAAGAGAAACGGGTTGCTGAAGCCAAAATAACCGGTTATGCTGTGACAGGTAAAAAGTCAGAAACAGCCATCAAGCCTTTTGACGTTACCGGCTGCAATTTTATCATCGACAGTGTTCTATTTTATTAAACACTACTCTAGCTATCAACTGGAACATCTTCAACGGTCAACTTTGCATCATCACTATTTCAATCAACACTAAGTTTGATGGAAAAAGAGCATGTAAGAAGTTCGAATGCTTACTGAAAAGAGTGGAAAAATAAACGCAGTTTCTCCAGTAGCCCAAGGGCCCAATTTCCTATATACTTAGAAAGCCTACCAGTTTATTTAGTCTACAACAATTCCAAGCCAGGAACTTCTTGATTTTCACTGCAGCTTTCGCTTATCACTCCCCGCCGTCGCGACCACACGCTTTTGGCTATGTTCGTTCCAGCGCTAGCAGATTTATCACTTTGCCACATTCTTTTAAATTTCGCATCTTTCACGTTAAATAGCAGTTCGAATTCATTTTCTTCTATCCGGCAACATTGGAGTCGATAGTACACTGTAATTAGTCGTTGCTCTCCACCTGTTTGCCAATCTGCATTGTATATCTCAGCTAACATGATGGATCTGATATCGTATATAATAGCAAGTTTGACTGTTGTCGAGTTGTGATGTTCTGGGTTATCTGTAGCCTTTTTCAGCTCTTCTATTCCTACGAATCTTCCTTTGGCACATTTTAGATGTCTAAAACTATTCAACTTTTGAATTACTTGGCTTGCATCCGGTCCTTTGACAAATTGTACCTCAAAACATATATCAAATTGGCTGACCATAATTGGAGATGAGGATTGTGTACATTTTGCAATCAATTAGTTAGTATCGCTGATAGCTTGTAAGTAATTCGAGTAGCTAGTTTGAGTGGTCTTGAAACTTAAAAATGACAGATCGCCTTTTTGAGTTGCAAGTTCATGCAGCAATCGTTCCCGAGATTTGAGTCCTTCACCATACGCCAATGTCAAATGGATAGAAAATATTCCTGCCAAGGCATATACCATATCTTCTCTTCGTGCTGTCTTTCGAATATCCATTCTTACTAGTATTTCAGAAGCGTTTCCTGGTCGATAATATAGGTGAAGATTAAGAGTACAAAGATCTTGTTGTTGCTCAATAGCTAATACTTGTATTGTCGTAAGTGTGCCTGTCTTTGATATTCCACACAGAACACCAGCTGCAGCACCTTCTTGTAGACACCAACCTCTCGTGCGCCATTCACGAAGAGCAATTAGCATACCACATGTACATTGAACGAATGGCTTCATCAAGATCGGATAGATTTGACTTGTCTATACAAATTGTATCGATCCATACGTATCGTGTATACTTGAGTAAAGTTTTTTGATACGACATAATTTTTCAGACTTTCTACTAATGTCATGACGTCTCCATCGTTTCATGCCTATTACATCTTGATACTGTACTTTGGAATCATTCCATCGATGTGTGACGAATATGCCTTTTGTACCATCAATATTATGTATTAGCTTATCCTCCCGCAAATCCCATACACGATTTACGAATTCTTCATGTCGTTCCCGCCAGATATCTATCCCAACAGCTTTCGCAGCTGCTACTGGTGATAGTGGATGATGGACCAAATCTGCCTTACAAGGACACTTGCGTCAATTGCGAACCTGCCAGTCCACAGACATGGTTTTCTTTGGTGCACGCCGTGTAGGATTCAATTTGATACCAAGAATAGACATGACTAACTTCTCGACAAGTCCGTCACCACCAGTGACACTGAGGATACTGAGACCTGCTATCGATATGGCATGCAAATCCGTTGCAATCAATTGTCTGATCCTCCAAGAATATCAGAAAATGAAGTATATGAATTTATATCTTGTGCGTTAATAGCAGCTCCATATTTAAGCAGCAGGTTCACTACTTCATTGTTCCCTCTCCTAGCAGCCAGGTGAAGTGCAGTACCTGAAAATCCATCTTTGGCATTAACATCAGCACCATATTTTAGCAGCAGCTGCATGACGTGCTTATATCCATTTCTCGCAGCCAAGTGAAGTGGAATATCCAAAGCCTTATCTTTTAAGACACAGCAGCACCACGTTCTAGCAACAGGTGCAATACTTAATTATGCCCATTCCTAGAAGCCAGATGAAGTACAGTGTATGAGTATTCATTTTTTGCATCAAGAGCAGCGCCTTGTTTGAGCAGCTGGTCTATTACTTCCTTGTATCCATTTCTAGCAGCCAGGTGAAGTAGGGTATTTAAGTCTTTATCTGTTACATCAAGAGCAGCTCCAACGTCTAGCAACAGTGATACCAGTTCCTTATGTCCATGTCTAGCACATATATGAAGTGCTGTACTCTTCTGATCATTCTCCCAGCCAACATCGACGCCAAGAAGTAATTAAACCTTTATGTTAGCAACTTTGCCATTATATGCTGCATCGAACCACCGCCTTCGAGAGTCGCATTCCTCATTAGTATCAATATCGAGATGAGAGTCACTTGATACATCATCTATCAACTGGTCATCTTCCAAAACTTGCTTTTCAGGTACGTTTGTGTTAGCTTCAAACGATATTAGAACCTTTGGAAAGGAAAGAGAAGAAAAAGGTGATGTTGAAGTTAGATGCGCAGCGGTTGATTCAAATCAGGCGATCGGTGTGACAACCGCAGAACAAGTACCTGGTGCCTCTAACGAAAATCGACAGCCATACAAAGATATTCCAAGACGGTGAGTATAATATACCTTCATTCAAGTGCTATGTTAACATTTTAAGTAGAACCTCAAGTCATTTGATGAGATCGACTCAATAACCTATCCAATATCATCTCCAAGATCAATATCCTGGCAGAAGGGGTCACATGAGCTCTGCCTATCAGCTGAGTGGCCTTCACGTCCTGGCTTGCACACTACTTACGAGCTGATCAACCTTGATCAGTATTTCCAAGATTTTACTTTTGTTGGATCGTGGCGCTCACCAGTCGTGGACCTTTAATCTTCAGATTCAGCGCGAAGCAGCACAAACATTACGTCAAGACTTCAAATAGTTCATCTCTTTCAGAGCTATGCTGCCAATAAAATCAACAGTATCCACTACTCAATAGCTGAGTAGCGGTTGCCGCATTGCTGTCAAAGGATCATTTTTGAAAGGATACCATTATGGTGGATAACCAAAATGAAGAAAAATGAGGAAGTATACCACAAGAGAGCAATAATAAAGGCTTAAGCAATGGGTTTCACTCAATCAACTAACTATCAAGACCATGGTTTCAGGTACATACTTCTCCTGAGGCGGAGTGATGGTCGTTCAAGCAGACTAAAGTTTGTATCGAGTTTGAGAGGACATCACAGATAATACCTTCCAGCACTTTAATAAGGTAAATAGGGAATATAACAGATATTTACACCAGAAAAAGAAAATAATAATATAAAAGGTTGTTGCTGGGAGTAGTAGGTTTCAAAACCACAATTCTAAGATCTATCAATTGTTTCAATCCGTGCATCATTGTATTTGAAGTCACCGGAAGATGAGTCTGGCGTGGTCATGTCCGACATGTCGCCGTTATTGTGAAGGTGAGCATGAAGTTGCTGAAGCTTCTCATCTTTACCGAGCTCTGCGATCTGCTTTTCTCGCTCTTGCTCTTCAACTGAGATTTGCTTGGGTCCATGGAACCAGCGACGAGCCGAGAAATGGTAATATGAGACAGAGAGGAGGATGACGAATGCCAATACTACGATGGCATAGTTCATATTCACTAAAGAGTAAAATTGGTCAATCCAAATTTGATTGCTATCTATATACACAAGGGGATGGGGAATGAATACTCACAGGCAGTGACAGGGTTCTCAGTGGGGCAGACAAAGAGGACCGAGGTCAAGATGATCCAGGCAATACTTATAATATTGATAAGGGTGGAAAATGGACCAAGATGGAAGGGACCACGTTGGAATTTCTTGCGGGCAACGGTGACTTTAAGGGTAATGGGTATAAGGTAGGCCAAGGAGGAAGCAATGGTATTGACGGATACAATGGCGCTGAATGCGGTGTCGTTGATGATGTACAAGAGTCCGACAATAGCGGCGAATATGATATTACCCCAAACGGCATAAACCGGAGCGAGGGTCCACTTGTTGAGTCGATATAAATACTTGCTGAATGGCATAGCACCATCACGAGCAAAGGCAAACACCATACGGGAACTGCCAAGAGTCAAGGCAGAACCAGAAAAGAACATGGCGCCCATGATAATGGTGACGAAGACGATGGTCCAATTATAGCCTACACCATCCAAGAATACTTGGGTCATTTCAGGAGAAATTTGAGCATTAACGATTTGTGCTTGAAAGTCTTGGACACAAAAGTTGACAGAGAGCAAAAAGGCAAGACCCACTATACTGGCAGTACCAATGGAGAGAAGAATACCATATGGGGCACCTTTAGAAGCACCTTTTGTCTCCTCAGACATGTGAGCAGCTGAATCGTATCCAGAAAGGGTATATTGACTCTGAAGAAGACCGATTAAGAAGGCATAACCATCAGGAAAACCGGTATCGTTTTCGAAAAAGGTGAAGACCCATTTTGCTGAAGGCTTATTGGGGGTCAAAGCCAAAGCGACAATGATAATGAGCAAAGTACCAATGATGTGCCACCACAGGGAGAACTGGTTGAAGAAACCATTGTATTTGATGTGCATAGAGTTGATTACGCCATGGGCAAACAGAATGACCAAGAAGATGCCGTATTGCCAATAGATGCTTGCGTTATAATCTGGGTTATTGATAGCAATGATGGATGCGATGTATTGAGAGATACCGAGATCAGCCGAAGTGATAGCGACAGTCAAACCAAGCCAATTGAACCAGCCTGTCAGCCAACAAGCCAAAGGGACCCATTCCTTGGGAGCAAGACGGGATACCCAAATATATAATCCACCAGTGACTGGGTAGGCGGAACAAATCTCGGCCAGCGAGAGTCCAACCAAAAAGGTCAAGACTGACACCGCCATCCAACCCCAAATGACAGCCACTGAACCTCCTGACATCATAGCGGAACCCCACAGAGGAGTTAATCCAGAAAGAATAGAGCAACAACCAAAAGCAATGGCAAAGGTACTGACAAGGGATATGTCACGTTTCATTTCCTATTGAAATAATGGAATTCCAAATATGGGAGTTAGTTTCAGATAATTTGGTACGGTAAAAAGTGACAAGACAAAGTATAGAGGAGATCTAACCTGCTTGTACCCAAGAGATTCCAATAAAACCTCATCGGCATTTCTAGCATGTTCATTCTCAATGATGGTTATTGATTCATTTGATTCCAATCTACTTTCGTCATGTTGCATCCTGTGACCGGCTGCGGTTGGAACAACTCCCATAACCTTTTGATTGTGTCGGGAGGTGCAAAGGTAGAACAAGTAGTCGGTAAATGACCAGCCTCTTTTTAATGTTATAAAGGAGGAAGGTGTGTGTTGTTACGAAGTTAAAAGACGTATATTATCTCTTCAACAAGCGCTTTGTTCTCGATCAGCTTTTTTTTTTAAATGAAAAAAAAAATAATTGATAATCCCCGCTCTTTGTCACTTTCCTGAGAATTTCCAGCCTGATTGGTCCGGTAGCAGAAACCAGGAACCAGCTTGAGCGTTGGCTCGACTTGACTAAAATTCGACCATGGTTGATCTGATATGGAGCAGTCAACACCGTTGGACCATTCTCGGCGTCATTCATGTTCTATTGACTAATGAATACAGTTTATAGCTGCTTAGGAGCGTAATGGACGGATCGGACGTTTACACTACTGTAGCCACCATGGAATCTTATTCGTCCGTGATTCTGCGAGCTTACAAATGATGGACGTGTATATACGCAAAGTTGATCTCAGCTCCCAGTTTATTTTCATAATTGTAGAAACTAGTTCATGTGACCCGTTTTACCAAGTCAATGCATAGTTCTCACACAATAACCAACCCTGGACCCACCTAGCACAAATTGTTAACAAGAGAGTGCCACAAAACGTTAATAAATTTCACAGCCTCTGTGTGGGTCGACGATAACATTTAAAAAAGATCTTATCTATTCTATTTTATTCTACATTACACACACTAAACGAGAAAGATAAGAGAGGGAAAATGGGCTTTCGGTGAATGAACTACTGGTCGGAGATAATGTGGACTTCCATGATACAGCATGGAATACAGAGCAGTCCAACACAACCAACGGAACGTGGGAGAATTTTGTCATCATGCAGAGAGAAGTAAGCTAACATGGGGAACCGCTATCAGTTCAAGTTGACACCTTAGTATTCAACACCATCGTATATGAATGGAACAAATCTAGTGGCAACCTTAAAATTTAACAGTGTGGTACCACCACCTCCACCAACCCCACCATCGTCTGACTCAGACGATCCAAAACACCGATCTTTCATTCAAATCACGCTAGGTACGAAGTGCAGGTCCAGAAGAATCATAGCGGTTGACTGCACTGTTTTAATAAATAGATTTAGATCTAATACACTGTATACACATAAACTTGTACTGTTCTATCTCAGTTTCGTTTGTTGTGGCTAAATCGAGCTGCGGTCTTGAACACGCCTTGAACAGTAGAACCAGCAGTTGAACCTTGGGGAAGCGACACGGTAATGACAGTAGTGGTCGATGATTTGGTTGAGCAGCTGAAGGCAGCACTACTGGGGCAGTGTACAGACTGATCAGGAGTGTTGACAGTGATCTGAACAGAAGATAAGAGTTGGGTGGGATCGGCGACCATTAGTTCAAAAGACTTTGAGCTAGTCACTGCCGAGAGAATGATACCACTGGACACAGTGACCGTGTATTGAACTTTGCCAAGGAGTGGAAGACTAGCGTTTCCAGCCGTCCAGAAAACAGCTCCAACAAAGTTCTCACTCTTCACTTGGACGACATGAGCAATGTCATTGCGTTGAATGACTGACACAGGATATTGATGTGTGCGAGCAACAAATTTAGATTGGCTCATACCAGGATAGACTATGTATCCAAGCTCAGCATTTTGCACTGCTTGACCGGCGGTTTGCTGATGAACGATCTTGGTGTTGAAAACAGGAAGAGATACAGTACCGTTGTACACGCCAATTGATTGCCATGTACCAGTCTGAACAGCCGTGCTGAGGTTCACCGATACGTTGTTGTCGAGCATTTGGTAACCTATGCTATCATGGTGGATCCATCTGACATTCTTATAGATGCCTGTTGTTGCTTGCTGATGAGAATTATCCAAATAAACCTTTCCATTAAGCTTTCTTTGATCGAGCGTAGAGAACACTGGATTGGCTCTTGATTCGGTGATATTGCTTCCAAGTACCACATAGAAATCATTCAAGAAGAACCATGATTTCTTCCATGAAAAGTCCTTTGTCTTTGGATTTTTGTAGTTGAGTCCGGCAACACCGATCTGTCCGTTGGAGGCACCACCTGAAAATGCATTGGCTCCAAGGTAGGCTTGTGTACAACTATTGGGTGTGCCACCATAATCAATGGTGGTTCCTGGAATCAAGTCCCAGTCCCATGTTGGAAAGATGTTACGGTATTCATCACCTGAGAGATAAGTATATATGGTACCATCTGACAAATGGAATCCCTTAGTGTCTTCACTGTTCACACACTCTTCAGCTAATGTGCGGTTGCTGGTCATCCTGAGGGTCACGATATAATTGCTGCGTCGATGTACCATGTAATCTCCGTAATAGAACATTTTATTACCATTGAGTGGTCCATGGTTGGCGTTCTTGGAAGGAGCTTGAATGGTTTTGACAATTTTCGCAAACTCTGCGCCAGTTGACCAACTTGCTGTGGAATTTTGTAACTGTGTCAGGTTCACTGCAATGTCGGTTGCAGCGCCTGGTCGACTCAAACTTCTTCCAGAGACAGAGTAATCCCAAAGAGCAGAACCTGTGCTGTTGCTGTAAATCATCCATTCACTTCCATTCATTACGAGGGCAAACGCAGACTGTTGTGTTGTATTGGCTTGGTAGGATGTTCCCATAGCAAACGTCTGAAGATTGAGGAAACCTTGGAACATGACCGCTCCTATATATGCGATTGGATTAGTAGAACTGTGGATTTGTAGTCATGATGAAACATTCAGTCACTTACCGTAGGATCCGGAAGCAAGTAGACCTCCATGTTGGAAAAAGGAGCCGTCCACTTTGATGCCATCAAGTTGCTTGCTAGTGACTTGCAAAGCTGAGTTTCCTGCCGAAAAGGCTGTGGAGAGGATGCTGACATTACTGCTCACAAGACCATAATAGACACTTCCTAGAGATACATCAATTAAATTGGCAGCAGTTTCCTGAGGAATAGAAGCGTAAGCACGTTTGGTGATTCTTTGACAACCAGTTATTTGTGTGGAGTTGAGCTGATCAACCACAATTGAGCATGCTGCACCAGCAATTTTTGGTACTCCGATAACATTGAACCACCAGTTGAGACACCCTACATTCCAATAAAAGGATGACTCAATAAAAAGAAATAGTCTTGACTATCCTCTATGCTTTGCACTTACATAATCCAGGTGTGCTACACGGACAAGCACTTCCACCATTCCCAAAAGTACAACCGTCGTTCGTGTAATCGTTAGCAAACCAGTAATCCATGGCACTCTTGATGCTTGTTAATAAAGTAGAAGAATTCTTATAATCTGTTCCGTTGGCTCCAGATCCCCATGACACAGCCATATCAAGGAGATGAGACCAGTGAACCTCAGCGCCCCAATTTACACGGTCACTAGAACACCCTAAGTAACATATACGTCAGTAGAGATGAATTGTATGCCTACTTGAATCATCATCTACTTTACCAGTGGCATAGTTGACATCGGAGAAAGTTCCGTCAGCTTGCAATGTTTGTAGCCACTTTGCAGTGCCTGGAGAGGGTGTGCCTCGGAAGGTATATTGGTTTACATTAGCAAGGATGGTTTGGAGGTCAGATGCGTCAGTTCTTCTATCCAAGGCATAGGCTGCTTGTACAGCAGCCGCCAAGGTCAATAGACTGGCCTTCTTGATAAGC
Organism: Umbelopsis sp. PMI_123; assembly: GCA_021235465.1. Lineage (NCBI taxonomy): Eukaryota > Fungi > Mucoromycota > Umbelopsidomycetes > Umbelopsidales > Umbelopsidaceae > Umbelopsis > Umbelopsis sp. PMI_123. The sequence continues at coordinate 190,779 of JAJSME010000031.1, read as the reverse complement.
ATAAAGGTAGTGGTGAGAAAAGAAATGAAAGGTGATCCGAGAATATTGGAGAGTATTTATTTGATTTGCTTTTTATAGCTTGGATTTTTGTAGCTTGTGCTACATAGATTGACGGCGGTAGATGGTTTACCAAGCAACTTTTGAAGAACGAAATATTGAAAAAAGTAGGTTGATCAGAAAGAACTTGTCTGAAAGTAATTTATCAGGGGCCTCACAAGACCCTGATGAATTAGTGAGGGCGACTCAATTGTCCTATTTCTTTTCACCTCTCGTCTTCACTGACCAGCTTTGACCATCCATCCATCGCATTTCACCACATTCAAATACTAACAAGTGAACGAGTAATGCGTAGCCTACACCAACTTACAAGGTATGCCTTCCATTTGATTTCATTTTTGGATATTGTCCGGGTAGTACAGAATTCCTAAGAGGTTACTAAGTTCATACCCTCTCACAAAGCCGACCGTCTCCGTAAGCCCGCATGAAATAGAAACTTTATTATCTCTGTGAATAACGTATGAGCGATCACACACTAATATATGCAGGGTTCCATGTCGTACAGCGTTCCGTATATTGTAAGCAAAATAGCTGACATGAGCAGAGCAAATCAACACTGTATGGTATATAATCTCAGTAATTACGACGCACTGGTTAGATGACTAAAAAATTCTCAATAGGATGAACAAGTGGACTGCCATTGTACTGGTGTCTCAAGCTATGGCTGCTGCAAGCACCTATGTGCTGAAGGATAACTTTACTAAGGGAAACTTTTTTGATAACTTTTATTTCATGAATGCCACCGATCCTTCTAAGGGTTACGTTGAATATGTAAATCAAACCATGGCTCGGGAGCTGAATCTCTACAACCATCACAAGGGTGAGAATTGGATGTTTGTGGATAATACCACCATTGCAGCTTTGCCTGGTCGTAAAAGCGTCCGAATTCAAAGCAACAATATTTACAATCAGGGATTATTCATTTTTGATGTGAACCATATTCCGTGAGTAGCACATCTGTATCATGTATAATGCCTTCCGAATTCATTCTCCTACTAATGTTTAACATGTCTTTATCGATACTCTAGTTGGGGATGTGGAACTTGGGTACATTCAATATCATCTTGATTTGGTGAACATATCGTTCTTGAAACTGATATGTCTCTATGCAGCCTGCCATCTGGACTTCTGGGGCTAATTGGCCGAACAGTGGTGAAATAGGTAACTGAACATCTGATTTGCAATTGTATTTTCTTGATGTATATCTGACCATCCACCGTGCAGATATTATGGAAGGCACCAACGTCAACACTTTCAATTCCATGACACTCCATTCTATTGCTAACTGTACTATGAACAATGTTACGCAAGTCATGACTGGAAATATGACTTCTTCAGGTTGTGGAGATGGAAGTGGATGTAGCGTCCGAGATTCTAGATCCACTGCTTATGGTCATGGATTTAATGCGGTTGGTGGTGGCGTATTCGCTATGGAATGGCTGACTACAGGTATCAAGATTTGGAACTTCCCTCGTACAGGTATTCCCTCGGATATTCAGTCAGGAGACCCTGACCCCACAACTTGGCCTACTCCGCAGGCAGACTTTCCTTTCGGTGACAATTGCGCTTCCACTAACTTTAAGAACCAATACATCATTCTTAACACTGATTTCTGTGGATGGGCTAACCAGACTTTCGCTAGCAATGGTTGCGGTAGCAGCTGCAACGCATATGTAGCTAATAATCCTAGCAGCTTTAGTGATGCTTTCTTCTCTATCAACTATATTAAAGTATTTCAGCAGTGATATGATTGTCACTAGCTCCATGTGACCCCCCCCCAGAAAACCACCAATGTTCCAAACTACGTCCGAGTGCATTATGTAAGGATATTAAATCATCGTTGTGTTCCATCGTGTTTTAAAATCGTTTACACAGAATTTGTGGTTCGATTTCAATATAACGTAGTTCGGTCAATTCTGCGGCTTCACTTGAATGTTTGTACGCCTATCATGTCTATCTCTCACCTACTTGGTCAAGGACGTTTGCCTTATTAGGTATTATGCGGACAAATGGTCGGCAATGCTTTGTCGATGCTGGCTCGTTTCGCTGTTTCTGTCATGGTATCTTGGTCCACTTATAACTCCATTTGCTTGTATATGGTGTATACAGGATGCGCTAAACAAAAAAAAAGAAAAAAAATATTGGACCGGATGATCCGCTTGGCGTTAATAAAACTGACTGCGCAAATCCCTCCAGGTAGACAAAGTTGATTTGGTGAGTATGCTAATAACTCAAATGCCCTTTGGACAATGCTTTGTTTGCTCTCTATGTGCCTATCGTACAGGTTACATACGGTACGCTTGTCCATGTTTTACTATACGTGATTCCGTGCTGTTTGGGCCCAGCACGCTTCCAACTCTGGCAACTTAGAAATATTTAACCTAGTGGCGGTAAGCTGTCTTCATTTACCCTCTTGCCTGCACCATTATTCACACTGCATGGCCAAAAAACGCACTCCACATGAGACCAGACATGGAAATGTAAAGGATAACCTCCAAGCTACCGATCGTAGGTATAAACAATGACGATTAAACCGGCTCAAAAGTGATGTCGATCGTATCTGAGCCACGAATGTCTCTGGCTGATAACAGCCTGGGATACAAAAGCTGCAATTTGAGTGGGTCCATGTTAAGAAGGACACGCCACAGCAGGTGACCTATGAAGCATCTAGTTCTACCCCTTCTTTGACTCTACCATGTCACAAATGCTTCACACTTGTTGGCAATTAGGCTCTCTTCTTTCGGAAGAACAAGTTCTTTCACACACATTACAGGTACAATATGACAAATTACGTTATCTGATGTTACTCAACAATATGGCGACACACACACAAAGTTATACATGGAGTTAAGTACTTTCATATTGCTATATCAAGCGAATGTTCAAAGCATAGGGGTATAAATGCAGGTTACGACAAAGTACAGCATAGAACATCACTTGGTGTCATGATGTGGCGGAATAACAGAGGTCTGTACTGATTAAGGCCCACTACGAGACAGCGCATATCGATGGGCAAGGAAGTTATGGAAAGATAATGAGCGGCGTTTGGAGACTATTCCGAACGAGATAAGCTCGTTTAGGTAGTACAGACTCGGCCCCTGGATATAATATACTCGATCGCCTGCGTTCCCAAGTACACACTGTGCCCCAAAGAGTTTTCTTTATACACACCATGATTTGTGTCGTTTATAGCCTGTTTTAGTTATAACAGCTATACCACAGAATAATCTGTATTCTATATTTCGTATCTTCCCGATGAGGTAGGGCATGATTGGTGGAGTGTCAGCCATTTCCCTTTTTTTTTTTTTTTTTTTTTTTCCTTAACAGCGGGGAAGCGACACACATATTATGTACAATACAAGGCTAGATCGACTATGAGGCTGGGCATAGACATGTAGGCATCAGGCAACGTGGAGTGACCCAAAGGCATAAATTATCTATTTCAATGCATGTTGGCTACATATCTTTGATCTTGGCGTGAGGCGGATTTTTCGATCAAGTCAATCGAGATCGCCTTTGTCTCAGAGAAGCATTTGAAACAGCGCGAGAGCGTCTTCTAATTTGTTCCATCGGAGCTGCCTCCACGTGATGTGAGACCTCCATTTGCCTTTTGGTCCGCACTTACCCGGATTCTGTACACCTGAGATAGAGCCCAGGTAAAGCCAAAGCCAACCAACCGGCATAACAAAACGTTAATAGTCATTCATTATCGCAACAAGGCGGTTTTCTCATGATGATGATACTTAATTTTCCTCATTAAATACTATATCATCTTTTATATTTACTTAACATGGGCAGTCATCAAGTAATGAACCTCTCGGAAGTAAAGGTCTCGCCGTTTTAAAAAAATTTCAAGTCGAGAAAAAAAAAATTAATAACCATTGAAATCATAATACAGCTACATGTTTAACTTGGTTATATGGGTTTGTTCTTGACCTTCTCATAAAAAACTGTTCCATGAGTGTTAGTACCCTCCAGTATAAACGAAATAATGACGATAACAAGTGATGGTGGAAAATGCAAATACGTTACAACAGCTTATCGAATATTACCTATTGTGGAAACCAGCCAGCCAGCCAGCCTGCCTGCCCAGCCTACTCGAGACAACTAAACCCAGCTAGTCAAACGAAAATTTTTACAGATTATAAAAAAAGCTTTGTAACTCACACCTTTGGTGCTTTTTCTTTTTGGTGCTCTCTATATTTCCCCTACTCTTCTTCTATTATCATCATGACCGCTTGGGTTGATAAGCTCAACGACAAGGTCGCTGCCTCTAGATTTGGTCGTTACTTCCAATTGGAAGGCTCAGGTCACAGACGAGAACGTAAAGGTACTCGTTTCAGCACTGAAATCCGTGCTGGTCTTACAACGTAGGTATCCTCTTACCAACCCACCTCCCAACGACGTTCAATATATTCATTGTAATATGTCCTATTCCCTGTCACGGTTGTGATATATATAGTTTCTTTGCTATGGTATGTACACGTTATGTTAAACCCTGGTAGTTTACTTTGATCTACAGTACAACATTATAACTATACGTGCGGCTTTTTTTTTTTTTTTTTTTTTTTTACCTTAGGCCTACATTATCTCAGTTAATGCTAGCATCATCAGTGATACCGGTGGTACTTGTGTTTGCAATGGTACGGCTGATGACCCTACCTGTGATAATAATACCGACTATATGAACTGTGTGTACAACATCAAGCTTGACCTTATCACAGGTACCACGGCCGCCTCAATTATTGCCACCTTTTTAATGGGTGTGTTTGCTAATCTTCCCCTCGGCTTGGCCCCTGGTATGGGCTTGAACGCTTATTTCACCTACACTGTTGTTGGTTATCATGGCTCTGGAAAGATCTCATACGAAACTGCACTGGCTGCCGTCTTTATTGAAGGTATCATTTTCTTCGTCTTGTCTATCCTCGGTATCCGTCAATGGCTCGCCCGTATTATTCCTATGAGTATCAAGATTGCTATGGGTTGTGGTATTGGTCTTTACCTTTGTTTCATTGGTCTTCAAAGCTCTGCCGGTATTGGTTTGGTTACCTTGGATACTTCCACCTTGGTTACTCTTGGTGCTTGTCCTGACGCTGCAAAAGATGCCAATGGTACCTGTTTGTGGGGTCATATGACCAATGGAACTACCTATATGGGTATCTTAGGTTTGATGGTCATGGCCATCTTGTTGCTCTACAGAGCTCGTGGTGCTATCTTGATTAGTATTGTCTTTATTGCTATCACCTCATGGCCTCGTGTCAACGCCGTTACCTATTTCCCTTATACTACTGCTGGTGATCAAATGTTCGATTACTTCAAGCAAGTCGTCACTTTCCGTCCTATGCAAAGCACATTGGCTCGTTTCAACTTTGACTTGACCACCAGTGAAGTCTGGATTGCCTTGATCACTTTCTTGTATGTCGATATTATGGATACCACTGGTACTTTGTACTCTATGGCTCGTTATGGTGGCTTCACCGATGCTTCTGGTGACTTTGAACACTCCACCTGGGCTTTTATGAGTGATGCTCTCTCCATTACCATTGGTTCTTGCTTTGGTACTTCCCCCTGTACTGCTTTCATTGAATCTGGTGCTGGTATTTCCGAGGGTGGTAAGACTGGTATTACTGCTTTGACCATTTGCTTTGGTTTCTTTGTTTCCCTCTTCTTTGCTCCTATCTTTGCTTCATTCCCTCCATGGGCTACTGGTCCTGCTCTTATTGTGGTCGGTTCTATGATGTTGTCAAGTGTTGGAAATATCAACTGGAACTATCCTGGTGATTCTATTCCTGCTTTCTTGACCTTGGCTGTCATGCCCTTCACCTACTCTATTGCCTATGGTGTTATTGCTGGTGTCATCTCTTACATCATCATCAATGGTTTTGTTTGGATCGTCGATAAGGTCACCTTTGGCAGACTCAAGCCTGATTATAGCCAACGTGAGAAGTGGTGGGTCGGTACCTTGGACAAGCCTATCACTCCTACCTGGATTCGATACATTGTTGCCAAGGCTCGTGGTCAACCTTTTGATTTGAATGACGATAGCTTCGTAGATGTCAAGACTTCTGAACAGAATGAAGAAATTCCCTCCTCCTCCATCAGCAATGAAAAGGCCCCATTGGAAGATCCCGTTGCCATTCCTGTTGAAGAAACTCCTTCAAATCATTATCAATAAGCATATGTGTCCGCATATGTGTGAAGTATAAAAAAAAAATTGTAGTCAATCACCCTCCTCCAATAACAAGTTCTTATACTCCATCTTGTCACCATACAATCTTTTTATCTATTTTCATTTTTTTATGTCTTCCATACATTTCCTCCTTGCTTTTTCTCTATCATAAAAAAATAATATCACTTGTTTTATTATAACAACAACAAAAAGTTTTCAAAGTGTAGTGTGGCTCAAGCGCTGATGATGTCTGTGGGCTGCGATGAACTTGGGAAATGTGGAACAAAGATAAGGTGTGGAATTGTGGACCCTTTGAGTGGGACTCAGCAAGCCACAAACAAAGACAAGTTGTCAAACATCAACAATGATTCAATGGAGGAGCGGCGGGGATAGTCACACACACTTGTTTAATCAGGGCGGGCAGACAATAAACTAGACTAGCTGACAGTCCGCAACAAACAAAATGGAGCGGTTTGAAGACTGTAAGGAAAATATGATAATGCTACATGGATAACTAGGTGAAGAAGAAGAAGAAGAAGGAAAAAAAAGTGTAAGGAACTAAATCTACCATTGGTAATTACTATTGGTAGGCTCTTGCATCATAGGAGCAGAAATGCTTTGGGCAATCATACGACCCTGTTCACGATTTTCTTCTAACTGACGCTGCTTTTTTCGTCTGTAGGCTCTAACAACTACCACTGTGAGACCGGCATAGAGGACAGTTGATCCACCTACAGCGATACCAACGATTGCTCCCTTGGACAGACCAGGTGATGCAGTCGTAGATTGACCTGTACCAAATTGTTGATTTGGATCAGTCACAGGTGAAGCTGTGTTGGAGGTGACGGCAATATTTTGCTGCACAGGGTAAGTGGTATCAATCAGAGTTCCCAATTGTCCATTGGATGGAGAGAATAACGGACTGTCCGGAGATCGAATTTGCGTTTGCAAATCTTGGATCTGGGTAGTTGGAATACTCAAAGTGACAATCACACCACTGTTGCTATCATCTCGCTTGGTCAATGATGTTCCAGTGCTTGTGATCGACACAACAATGATATCATCCACAGAACAATTGATAGCCGACACAACAAACAAGGGCAATGCTTGCACAAACTCAGCCGTCAAGACTGGGTCAGCTACCATCTGAGGGTACGATAAATAATCGAACTTGAGATTGGCCTGAGAGTTTGTGGCTGTGGATAGAGCAAGTTATGGTTCGAGTCAGTTAGTTGAACATGAGTTGGATTTCTAATGTAACTATGGGATTACTTACCAGGAATAATAGCATTAACATTGGGAGCAATGTACTGAGGCAAAGAGCTCGAATCTGCAGAATTGCTAGATTGTGTAGCACTTGCATTAATACTGAAAATGGCGCTGACAGCAACGCTTGGGGTTCCGGTAGGTGTTCCAGTGGTAGTGGCCACACTAAATTGACTTAGCCAGCTCATGGTCTTATAGTGGTAAGTGGATGTAGGTGTGAACGCAGTAGTAGTAGTGGTGGTGGTGGTGGTGGGACTGTCAGTGGTGGTTGTGGTGGTAGCTGTGGTAGTGGTAGTGGTGGTCGGCTCTCCCGTTGTAGTTGTGGTGGTGGTTGCGGTGGTGGCAGTGGTAGTGGTGCTAATATCAGCTGTGGTGGTGCTGGTTACGGTAGAGTTAGCAGTTCCAGTGACAGTACCATCGGTTTGCGTTGAATTAGCAGTACCAGTTGCAATAGCACCAGTGTCAGTTGCATTAGCACCGGGAGTGGTGTTAAAATAATTTGTTGTGGTGGCTGTTGCAGTGGTCGTTGCAGTATCAGTGCCATTGACTGTTCCATGAACAAATGGAGTTGTAGTAGCGTTTGCCGTAATGTGACCGGAGTGAGTTGAGGTAACTGTACTAATGGTGGAGTTGTGGCCATGATGAGTACCCGTGGACATTGCCGTAGCAGTAGTGGTTGCATTATGATGGCCATGAGTAGTGGGTGTGGCCGTAGTGGTGGTTCCGAACAACGCACTCAACAAATTGTCAGCACTAGTAGTAGTTTTAGTGGTGGTGGTGGAGCCATGATGACTGGTTGCAGTCGAATGATGACTAGTCACAGTGGACGTAGACTTTGTAGAGTGATGAGATAACGAGGATGACTTATGCTTGGTCGTGGTGGTAGTAGAAGCTGGACCACCAAGCAGATCACTCAATAAGCCACCATCTTTGGTGGTAGTGGAGGATTTAGTTGTCGTTTTATGGTGTGTAGAAGTGGTATGAGTTGATTCCTTGGACGACTTATGCTTGGTCGTGGTGGTAGTAGAAGCTGGACCACCAAGCAGATCACTCAATAAGCCACCATCCTGGGTAGTGGAGGATTTAGTTGTCGTTTTATGGTGTGTAGAAGTGGTATGAGTTGATTCCTTGGACGACTTATGCTTGGTCGTGGTGGTAGTAGGAGCTGGACCAAGCAGAGCACTCAATAAACCACCATCCTGGGTAGTGGAGGATTTAGTTGTCGTTTTATGGTGAGTAGAAGTGTGGTGCGTTGTTTCCTTGGACGAGCCATGGTGAGTGGTTGTCTTGGATTTGTCACTAGTAGTCTTCTTATGGGTGGTGGTTGCTTTCGTGGACGTATGAGAGCTACCACCGAACAAGGCACTCAAGAGATTGAAAGGCGTAGTCGTGGACTGACATTTAAATAAAATGAATTATAACAAATGGACAAAATTAAATATAAGGTTAGTAAACAAGCCGTTGACGTTAAATCATGTCGACATGGCGAGCAAAAGTAAGATTCACCTCATCTACGGATGTCACCGCGCGCTGCTGGATCGGGGCCGAGGCAGAGGCAAAGGCAAAAAGCGTGGCAAGTAATAGTAAAACGAAGGGGAGGGGTTTCTTCTTCGACATGGCGATAAAAAGGCGGTAGAAAGCCTTACGAGTATCAACCGAAGATGAGAGAGAGAAAAGAGAGAGAAGGAATGAAAGAGAAGAGGTCTGACGGTATCTTTTCTCGAGAGGTTATCCAGCGGATGTACAAAAAGCTATAATTACAAGGGAACGCAACCTTTTTTTTTCAGGTATCACAACTTATATTGCCGTGTCCTGGGTACCGAATCCCACTGACTCCTGAATTTTAATAGCCGACTCCTTTTCTTTATTGAAATAAAAATTGCGGGTGGGCAATAAGCTACGTCTGAAATTTTTGGGAGATGAACTAAAGTGCTGGCTTGCTTCTTTCATCTTGGCGAAAAAATACTAGTGAGAAGGAATAAAAAGAGAGAAGAGAAAAAACACATGACACTATGTATAACAAAAAGAGAAAAGTTTTCCCTCCCAGTTCGTTGCTCAATTCTAAACTAACTTTGGAAATCGAGTCGCTGTCTAATCCTTCATTGGGCTAAGAACAAAAAGTAAAAGATAAGAAGAGGTTAGAAGTGTGTTACGATGGGGAAGATGTACGAAGCCATCAAAGCCATGCCTGGACTCACGCAGCACCCAAAAAAGCGGTTATTTCAAGAACGTGTGGATCTTACCTGATATCGCCTTCCTCTTCACGAGGAGCAGGAGATCCGGATCGGCTACGATCAGAAAAGGCTTCCTTAGCTGGACTTCGGCTACGGCTAGCACTGCGTTCACGACGAGAGCTTCGTTTTCCATTGCGTTCCTCGCTATCACGTTCACGAGAAGCAGAGCGTTCACGGGATGGAGAACGACGACGGCGGTCTTCATCGTCACGGTCACGACGAGAAGAACGACGAGGAGATCTGGAACGAGAACGAGATGGAGAACGACGACGGCTACGACGAGGAGGAGAGCGACTGTCAGAACGGCTGCGTGATCGGCGGTTAGAGCGACGGTCTTTTTCAGCCTAGAGCGAGTGCACGTGCATAACGTTAACAATGGACATTTGGAATAAATGGTTTAGCTTCATAACAGAGAGCAGGTCTAGCCTTTACCTCACGGAGAGTAACTTCATGTCCGTTCAATTCTTGTCCGTCCAATCTTTCAAGAGCAGCCTTCATGTCTGAGCGAGAGCGGAATTCAACAACACTGGAATAAAATAAAATGGTTAGACTGAAAAAATTCGCGCATAAAAGAAATGGACGGACCAACAGAGTGAATTGCTAACCCTTCACCATCGCGGTCCTTGAGAATATCGGCAAATGAGACTTCTCCAGCTTTGCGCATAAAGTCCTTGAGATCCTGGAAACAGAGCAAGCCCACAATGAAAGTAGGGAAGCCAGAGAGGTAAGAGACCAGTCAGTCACATCGTTTTTTCCTTAATCAAATTGGAAAAGAGGGGAAAAGTGAAAGGAAAGTGGAAAGAGAGAAAGACAACAGGAGGTCCCCCACCAGAAGAGAGAAAACAATAATTATTATTATTATTTTTCCTGTTGCCCAGCCAAAAGCCAATTTTCTCGCACAAAAGAAACAAATAATGAAAACGCCTCGGAAAAGCCATATGCCTGTCCCAGAGAGAGAGAAAATTCGCCCACATTATTCAACTCGGGAGGGGTCATTTTTTTTTTTTCCATTCGGCCGTTCCAAGAGGAAAGACAAAAGGAATAGAAAGGGAAGGGGAAAGAAGCGTCTATGCGGCGGCGACGGAGTCAAGGAAGGAGGGAAGAGTTACCTGCCAGCTGGTCCCGGGAGCAATGCCGTTAACAATAAGGCGGTGTTGAGAGCGACTATGAGAGAAAGGTGTGGGGGGGATAGAAAGGTCAGTGGGAAACGAGATATTATATAATTTTGACATTGCAAATTAGAATTGGACCAATCTTACTCATCACGGCGGCCGCCACGACCACGTTCCTCACGACGGCGGTTACCGCGGGCAATTTCAACAATAAGTCTACAAAGAGTTGTAAAACAGGAATGAGCAATGATAAATTGCATTGGTGGTCAACATTAACTTATGCTTTTCGTTTTCTTTTTACCTTTCACCAAGGAATTCTTTGCCGTGAAAATCATAGACGACATCCTCAGCGTCTCTGTTGTCTCTGAATTCGACAAATCCAAATCCATTCTTCAAGTTGATCTCACGAATGTCGCCATATCCTCTGAAAAGCTTTTCAATGTCGCGATCTCTGCAATCACGGGCGAGACGACCAAGATAAACTCTGGTAGACATGATTATTGAAGGTCAAATTTGGGAGAGAAAAAGAAGCACTAAGCAAGTGTGCGACTGGAAAAAATAAAATATTTTTTTAGAATGGGATATTTTTTTTTAAAAAACTTGGGCGGGGGTGGTTTGACTTTTGATGGAAATTCGCCCAATCAGCTTGAAGGAAACTTTATGCTTGTGTGCAAAACAAACCAATTTACTGTATTTTTGTTTGAAAATTCGCGTAGGAATTGGACTAGGTTTGCGCTGGCTGCTGTGGCTTTTTGCTGCAGCGTCAAAGAAGCGCTTTGCGGTCAGAACAGTCACAACGCAATATATAGGTCTAATGATAAAAATTGAATCTTCTCTCTATCAGCATTATAATAAATAATACATGGACAATGTACAACGGGTTTTCTACATACACAAAAGAGGGTGACGTGCTAGCGCGTATTGAGGACACACATTCTTCACTTGATGTTGACATGATGGATTCTGAGAATTGGATGAGGATCAAACACATCTTTTTTTTGTTCTGAGCAAAGGCAAACGAATATGAAGGAGCGGAGCAATCTTTGATGAACCTAAGGTCGTTCGTGGACGATGATCTACCAGTGACTATGGTGAAGAAATCCAAACAGAGACTCGTTAGTCGGTTGAATGCCAGCTTTTAAAAAACGGGGTGAAAAGACGTAAACACATGAAAAGCCAGAGGATCTTGCAGACGGTACACTGCTGAACAAGTTGCAAAGCTCTTTGAACTGGTAATTGAAGAAGGGAAGACAGCAAAAGAGGCAGCTTTAATTACTGGGTGTCAAAATAAGGACCGCTCAGCATTTCGAGAAGCCGACGATGAAAGACGTCTACATGGAGTTATGGAAAGCAATGGTTGGACACACAGGTAAGTTGACAACGCCTATTCTGGATTATATTGTTAATTATGGAACGTTCGTACTTGCAGACATCAGGCAGAAAGCTGTGCAAGGCATTTCAAGGATTATCCATATCAGTTTCGGCGTTACATAGACACTTGGTTCAGAAGTGCAAGGTGACGTTGAAAAAGCTAGAAAAATTGCCTGCAGCGAGGAACACTGATCCAGTTATAAAGCTGTGAAAGGAGAAGGTCGAAGAATGGGAAACAATGCAAAACTTGGATTTTACCAAGAACGGTGTTTTCGTTGATGAAGCACGTTTAATCTACATATACAAAGAAATTATGGTCGCTATCTGAAAGGTACATCAGCCAAAGACACTGTGCCAAGTGGAAAGGGTGCTAGTATCAGCATATTGGGTGCCATATCAGAAGCGGGAGTCATAGACATATCGTTGAAAATGCCACAGGCTGTTTCTACATCTAAGAAGAGGAAAGTAATTGAGATAAGCTTTAATGTGGTAAAGGGCCGAATTGGAACGCGAACACAGCACTATCTGGCGTACTTTTCCAACGCGATGGATGTACTGGATAAAAATAACATGAAGGGCCAGTATCTGGTGATGGATAATGCCCTTATCCATACCTCGCTACAGTGGGCGATTTAATTGAGAGTAGAGGTTATCATTGTTTGTATCTACCAATTTACTCACCTTTTCTGAGTGCTATCGAGGAGTTTTGGGCAAAAGTGAAGGCTGGCATAAAGAGAAACGCCTTGACTGCCAATGATCGATTGAGTGATTGAATCTGCGAATCAGTAAATAAAGGGACAAGGGTAGATTGCCAAGCCTGGATTCAATATGCAATGTCTTTTTTTCCACGCTGCTGAAATGATGAGAGAAGTTTGTAACATAAGGCATGTTAAAAAGATGAATATGAGTCAGTGTGAAGCTCCAAGAGAAAATAATATGCAATTAACCCACACTTGAGTGCATCTGCTATGACTGATGCGAACTACGTTAAGAAGAAATGAAAGGATATATGTCAATAACGTTTCAGGCGGTTCAGATTCGTAGGCCGATCTTGGCTAAAGAGAAGCACAAAAATAAAATGCTTCCCCATAACACAATCATATTTTCCCATTCTATTGAATAAACACATAATGCTATGAAATTCATGTGCTGCTTCTCAAACGCAGAACAAACGAACGCCTTATTCAGTCTTACATCACTCCAGTATTTCGTGGTATTATGTTCAATCGGTACTTTCTTTCGTGATATAGGCTATCTTACTTGGGCTGACAACGTTTGTTGACCGATTCCCTGCTCTTACTAGAACTGTTCCCAATTTCATGATCTACTTTTGAAATTGTCAAGAAAACCCAAGCACCACCGTTCCTACCTCCTCTTCCTTTCACAGAATTGTCTTCCATCAAACCAGGATTCTACATGCAATACCTGTCAGAAGAATAGCAGCCCCGACTGATCAATCCCTTCTATCAAGCTGCACGATTGATATTGTGATGTTGTCACCCCCCTCCCCTATTTATCCATTGACGCCAAGAGCATAAAACTACGAGAAGTTGTACAACTCTCACAATCATTTCTCCCCTCTATTCCATAAAGAACAATGTCAAGGAGTGAGTGTATCATTTCTTTCCATGACGTATCTTTCAGTAACCTGACAACCATAATTCTGTCCGGCAGAGCGAAGAAAACTGAGTCAAGCGCAAAAAGATCTCAAAAAGGCTTTAAAGATCAACTACCGTCGAGCAACAACTAGTACTTCTCAAAGTAATGTAACATGTAAATCCTGCGGCAAACCTGGCCACAGCAGAAGAAGTAGTAAACTATGCGATGACTACCGACCGAGGACCAAGGCACTAGCCAAAGAAGCGTGGGAGTGCAAACCGGAGCTCTTTACCATAAAAGACTCGCTATCAAAGTCTTGTAGGAGTGAGATTGCTATTTCCAATATTCAGAAAATCATTCCTATTGTTCGCGACATTACTTTCGATGCCGCCAATCTATCGAATCGACATTTTCTGCGTTTGCTGACCACCGGACAATCGATAAGCGAAGAATACTTTGACAAGTCAAATTGGTTCTTCTTGGCCTGCTTGAAGATGGTTTCTGGAGAAATCCCATATGTCCCTGAACATTGTAAAACCCCAGTGTCATTTGCTCAATAATACTTTCAACGAATACCCTGTCAAAGTTCGGCACAATGCTCAAGGACTGTGGCATTTAATACAACCGTCAGCCACTCTATACCATACTAATATCATAAATCACCTTGCCGATCACTTCGATGACAGACTAGGACGTTATATATTTTTTCATCTGTGGGAGCTACGTCACAACATCCAAATCGATGATCAGCAGGTTGACCATGAATCTGTGCAGTACGAAGAAGAAGATGATAAAGCATCAAAGAAGGATCCAGTTAAATGGGAGAAGATGGAAAATGGCCACGTTTGGAAATTGACTAACTACATAAAACGGAAGCCATGCTCACAAGAAGCGCTGTTTCCCCTCTTTGTGAAAACGATGGCAATTCAGGATAGACGCAAAACCATACAATTGGTAAACGAAATACTCAAGTATGTACAAATGACAACCGACTTTGTTTCAATGTTATTGCACGATATAAGCGAGTATATATTTCCGCGCATTCCATAGGCGCCCTGGATCTCCTGCACCAGCAAGATCGAACGCGTATACCGCGGATTCCAGATGTAGTCGTCCCGGTGTGGTGGCAGTACGATGTGCGCTAAGTGATTGCTGTGGATCTGCAGTATAAAAATGTTCATTTCAAACATATACTCGTACAGCCGGTATAAGCGGTGGTCATCCTTGTCGAATTTGATGTAATAACACCAGAATAGGGAAATACAAAAGGAAATGCCAAACAACCCTCAGCTGCTCTCACTGGAATTGCTGGTGTACTCCAAACCACATGAGTTTTATAACTTCTTCTTCAAAATTCTTGTATTCTTTGAAGGAAGAAGATACAGCCGCGAGCCTACTCCCAAGCAAGCAGCAACCAAAGGCTATGTACACAGAAAGATCATGAAGATCTTTGGGACTGATAACATTTCCACTAACTTCAAGAACAAACTTGAATTCCAAGATCAGAGAGCGTATTAATGTTAAGAAAGGAAAGCCATGGGATCAAAGAACTGTCTCACTTTTATCACAGACACAGCTAGCTGCCATCAATTCATTGATTCACAAAGTACAATCAAAAATTAGGTCAAAAGCTTTCCGGCCAAAAAACGTTCGCGGATCCCAAAGGTTGTCGGCGTTTTACGTTGCTGCCCATCTTGTCCCTCAAGCAACGTAATGTTCACTTTGATTACCAATCGCTCTGCCAAATAACAAAGAAAAAGGTAAGCAAGTGGTGATACATCAAAAGATAGCAATATCAGAAAGCAAGGTATTGACGTCGTGTTATATGTTATAGTACAATCATTCGGCAACGCATATTGAAAAAACGAACGTTTTCCAAGAGATTTTCAAGTTTGAAAGAATTGGTACGAGCGACCACCAAAATGATTTTGATAAGAAAAGACGCATGTTTCAGTGAGTTCTTTGTACTTTCAATATCTTTGAGGTTAACATCAATGGTAATGATTGCAATCCTTGTCTTTTACAATTTATAGAAATTCCATGGAAACGGATGGCATCTCTGTCTCCTTTCTGTTTGCCAGACCTCCGAAAGCCAAATGCAAGGAAGTTAAATGGTCGAGCATAAATCTTGATTTGGAAAAAGATCGTGTTTGGGCCGTTGACCCGGGAATAACCGACGTATTCGTTGCTTCCGATGGTCACCAAGGAAATCATGAAATAAGAAGAACTTCTACGAAAGAGTACCATCACATGTGCGGGTTCAACTTGGAGAATCAACGAATTTTAAAGTGGAAAAAAAAGCATCGACTTATTATCGATATCGAACAAAACATGCCATCAGCAAAGACCAGTGACCTTGCCGTTTTTGACGATTATATTAAGTATACCTTCATTCATCATTCGACAATAACCAATTTTTTGGATGTACGGTTCAACAAATCCAAATTCAAACGGTATCTAAAAAAGCAGCAAGCCGTATCAGAAACATGTCGCAGACTTGGCAATGGTAAGTTCATCGTCTCAATTTGTTACTTCACAAAGGTTTCTTGTATTCATGAGATCTGTGTACTTCCAGGTAGTGGCAAATACGGGACCTCGTTGCCGAGCACAAACGAGAGAAAACACAAAGTCTGGCCACAGGTTCACTGGCAAAAACCAAATTCCAACAAAGCGTCCAAGTGGATGCCAAATCTACCTGCCGATGAACTCGAGAAACGGACAGTCATTGCCTTTGGCGATGGAGACTTTGGAACCAGTTGGAGAAGAAAGAAGGCAGCAGCATACAAGGTCATTTATCGCTCTCTCTGCCGACTCCAGCGAACAGTGGCGAATCTGAAAGTTCTCCTTGTACCTGAACCGTACTCCTCGCAAGTTTTCTCCAAGTGCAATACACGCACACTTGACCACATGCATGCCCACGGCTTGTCTCTCCATGCAGTTCTCAAATGCAAAACCTGTAGAACCGTATGGAATAGAGACTGCAATGCGTCAAGAATAAAATAGTCCTGACAATTAAAGAGAAAAGTCCAAATGTCATTAGCATCAAATTCTCAGACGACTACTCGGTCCACATCAAGTCGTACCGCTACGACTACGTCAACAGCGCTATCGAATATATGCGCAAAGTGCTGGCAATCTACGAGGATTCGTTCGATGAGATAAACTCGATATATCGGATCGAGTCAAGAGTTGAGAAGTTTGAAGATACCAATAGCATCAAGTATCTCAAATCTGTATATCCCGACTTTTTCGCACTTGTTCCATATCGCAACCTATGCAGCAATGAATGATAACAATGTTCCCGCCATATTTGAACGAAAGAAAAAATGATACCCGTCTCTGTATGCTTGCCTCAACCTCAAGCATCCCTTACGTAAGTCAAGTATAAATTTGTATTTAAACAGTGCTACCACGTTCATTTTTCGAGAGCTAACATGAATTTGCTCACTTTATATATTACGCATCGAATGTTCTCTATCACGTTGACGCAAAACTTGCTTATTATTTACGCAAATACATTTTTTCCTTCACGCAAAATGTACTGTCCTCTGCGCAAACCAATTTAAAAAGAACTGTTCAGCATTACATAGACACTTGGTTCGGAAAAGCAAAATGACATTAAAAAGACGAAAAAAATTACCGCAGCAAGAAACACCGATCAAGTTATGAAGATACGAAGAGAAAAGATTTAGGCAAGGGAGACAATGCAAGATTTGGACTTACTAAGAACTGCTCTTCAGAGTTTTATTAGCATACTCAGAAAAATTTGGTCATCTCTGAAAGGAAGTTCCAACAACCAAGAAAAGACTTGCAGAACATCAACGGAAGCAACATACCGTCTAATCAATGTTTTTTTTTTGTTTCTCAGATAATCTAATCGAAAGTTTGACCAACCATCTTTTCACTAAGTTCCCAAAGAGCCTTGGCATTAGCGTCAACGATGGCATACGGCTTAACAATATCGTTGGCCAACTGGCAATCCTGTAGGTATGATCCGTTATGGTTTTTTAGAGCTGGGTCAAAAGCAGCGACTAAGTGCGTTGCTGTTCCCTGTTCTATGTTCTTCCATACTCTCTTTTCAGCCAAGAAATCCTCTCCATCATAAGTCAACATTTCCTGGCTTCCAACCTGATCAGTAGATTTGATATGCTTGGTCAGATTGGTTTGGATAGCCCCAGGATGAAGACTAAAGGCCAGCAAGCCCTTGCTACCATATCGGTTGCTTAATTCCTTTGCGAATAAGATATTGGCTGTTTTAGATTGTCCATAAGCCCAATATCTATGGTACTTGTTACCATTATCAAAACCGACGTCTTCAAATAGCACAGGACACAGTTTGTGACCGCGGCTGCTGATGTTGATGATCCTTGGTTCTCCTGTGGTAGATGCAAGTAACTTGGGAAGGATCAAATTAGTGAACAAGAAAGGTCCAAGGTGGTTTGTTCCAAATTGGCCCTCGAAACCATCCTTTGTGAGAAAGTAATCCGTCGCCATTATCCCAGCATTATTGATTAAAATATCTATTGGTTCGGAATATCTGTTGATCTCTTGAGCAGCGGCTCGGACTGAATCCAGCGAGGCCAAATCCAGAATCAAAGGTCGTAGATTTGAAGTAGGAGTGGCAGCTTTGATTTTTTGTATTGTTTCATCCGCACTTTCCTTCTTTCTGCAGGCTAATATGATAAGTCCTGGTCCGTGCTTGGCTATAACTTGTGCTGCCTCGGCGCCTAATCCTCCCAAGCTTGCCCCAGTGATAAGAATGGTCTTTCCTTTGATATGGTCCGAAAAAACTTCTGCAGCCTCGTCTGCGGAGGTTGAAAATCCCAAATTATTTGACATAGTGATGTATTTTCGTTTCGATAACGGTGCAAGGACAATAAAGTATGCATTTTTATATGTGGGAACGAAAGACTGTCGTTGTCCCGCTTTGGCGGACCTATTGCTTAAGGTTCAATCCGCTAACTTAAAATTTTTCCGTCGCACAGCATTTTATTTTTGTGCTGAAGGGTAAAATTAAATCAGCATGGCGGACGTCAAAGACGGAACGCCTATTCTCTTTATAGGAGGACCCGTGGATCCAGAGATTGTCCACTCCCATCCTCCGACATAGCTTCACTCTCTGGAGTAGATGGTGCAGTTTATTGCTATAGTGTACCACATATTTATACTTCCACTCTCGAAAATAAAGAAAAGATGGTAACATAATTACCAGATCACTGTAGTTCTTAATTTATTGCTTAGAAAGCCAACACCACGTCTCTTACAAGTTCAGTGCCTTTAGTCTCTTTTCCCAGGTCCATTCTGGCTTGAAACCCAATTCCTCCTTTGCCTTATCAATGGACAAAAGTGTCTCTCTTGGTGACAACGTGGATTTCGCAATTCTTGTTTTGGGGAAATATTGCGCCAACAAATCTCGGTTAGCTTTGATCATACAAGTATCTTCCGCAGCGATAATGTAGAAATCAGCCTTGTCCAAAGACGCCTCAAGAGCTTTACGGCAAGATTGTGCAGCATCAGCGGCGTCAATATAACCTACAGAGACAGAGTGCAAAGAAAAACAATGTTACCACCAATAAGTCGAAGATAGAGAAGAAACAATCGGTCTCGGGGGACGTCGTTATTGATAACTTACCCCACATGTTCCATTGTCTGGTACTAGGATCTTGTTGATACTCTGAGAACTTTTCATAGTCGTGAGGCTCCATGACATTGCTGATAAGATGGCATTAGACACCACTATATAGAATAACGGGCTTGGCCCATGTCCCGACGGGTGTAAATGTCCATCCTTACCTAAATCTCAAACCAAGAAAAGGGATGTTGTAGCGACGATGAAATTGTCTCGCCATCTCCTCGCCAAGAACTTTGGTCAAGGAATAACTTGACTCTGGCAAAAGGGGAGACTTCTCATCGATCGGTGCGTAGACTGGATCAGCGATTTCGAAAGGAAGTCCCAAAATGGTCTCACTCGAAGCCCACACGACTTTCTGAAGTTTTAGGTCACAAGCAGCCTATAGACACATCAAATACTATGAATTGATCATGGAAGATATCTCAATTGAGAAAGTTCTTGCTCTTACCTGGAATACATTGTATGTGGAAAGTATGTTGTTGCTGAATGTTTCCTCTTCACTCTTAATGCCGGGTGCAGGGATAGCAGCCAAATGGACAACAGCATCCTGTCCCTTAAGAACTTCCAACACCTCGCTAAACTTGTTGAGATCTACGAGGACAAAGGGAACACCGATATCTTCCTTCGAAGGCAGAATGTCAACATTAACGACTTCATAACCATGAGCGACCAGGTCCTTGACCACAGCCCTGCCAGCTTTGCCGCTGCCACCTGTTACAACAATCTTCTTGATCGACATCTTTATCGGTTACTAAAGGATGCGTATGTTCTTGAATGTAGCTGCTGAGATAAGGGTTTATAACACGACTTTATTCCGTTTAGACATTCCCAGCCAAGTGGCATATTCCACAATAAGATTTGACATTGGTCCGGTGGTTGAAGCTCCTTCCAAGGTCTCTCTTATCTCTCCCTCTATAGTCACAGTAGCCCGAAGTTCCAAACAAGCAAGACGACGTTAATAATGCAACAACCTTCTAGGCTAATGTACAATGGAGACCAAAAACAAGCATCTGTGGTACACCATACTCGGATCCTAGAGCTAACGGTATGATTTACGAAAACAATGCTGGCCTATTTACTGTCACACGACTTTATCACTGGTAACCACAGGCATCAATGGCAAACGGATCCATTGAAGTTAAATTATGACCTACGTAATCAATGCCGGCCCGTTTCCTGTTACACGACTTTATCACTGCTACTCAAGGGCATCAATAGCAAACGGACCCATTGAAGTTAAATTATGATCTACGTAAGCAATACCGCCCCATTCCCTAGTACAAGACTTTATCACTGCTACCTAGGGCAACAATAGCAAAGGATTCCATCGAACTTAAATTAAATTTGACAGATATCGGTACAAGTTGTGTGGTCCGTGATAGTTATGGGCAATTTGAAAATGACGGTCCGAATCAACATTTTTTCGTCTCATGTAACTATCGCTTGGACGAAGATATTGACACATCATCGAATTTGGTTAAATCGAAACATTGCACTAATCTCACTCATAGCGGTCGCAACAGCCATTACAGACAGAGATGTATCATTAATCTGCCGCTATCTTGTTCCGGTTGCGTCTGTTGTCTTTAGAGTGAGTGTCGTCTCAACTGCCGTGCTAGAGGTGTTGAGTCCGGTCGGGTACTATTATGATAAGCTTTATCATAACTTAAGTTGTCGAACACATGACTCTCAAAAATAGAGGTTTGTGGATGATCTCAGGATTTGTATAGTGTTGCCAACATACGACCTCTGCTTGCAGTAGCAATGCTCGACATTACATATAGTTGTTTGCACTATTTAAGATATTCATCTTCATCTGGTTACAAGCATAAACTCAAATGTGAGAGCCCTTGACAATCTTTCTTGCACGACGTTACATATTTCTGATAGTCTTGCCACAATATCTATCGCATAGATATGATTCAGGCATGTACGTTATAGGAAAACTGGAAAGCCTAATTTTTTCATAATCAATGTCAAACTGATTACGTACATCCTCACCTGACACCAAAGACCTGCTTATCTGTCAAACTATCCCATCAAATTTTCGCAAACGGCTATCATGCTATCATGCCTGATATGACCAGACTCGCCCCCGAAAGTCTGCTGGGTACATTCTGCGAGATGGTTGCACAGCACAGAATGCTTGACAAATTGTTGTGTATGTACTAATCTTCAGCCTCAACACAAAATGTATAAAATGATAAAGGTCAGTGTAAATTCTATTTACTTCGGTTCATCGAAACATTGATTAATAGTTGCAATGGGATTTATGGACTTTTATCGAAGGGCAGATATCCAGATCTGCATGATCGGAATGGTCTGTTTCTGTTGCCCAGGGATGTTTAACGCTCTGACAGGTAGGAAGCTAAAAAAGATCTTTCTTCGAAGGGCCCACCTCGGTCATTTACTGTGCTGATTTCGTTAATGCAATATTTTCTCTGAAAAGGACTTGGTGCTGGAGGTCGCGCAAATAGTGATCGTGCTCTCGTTGATACTGGCAACGCTGCCATGTATACTTGCTTCGCCGTGGTCGGATTTTTTGCTGGTAGTGTTAACAACAAGCTCGGTCCTAAATGGACTCTGTTTGTAAGTATCCATTGGAAGATGCATTTTGGAAATTCTTAATGCGATTTCTTTTGAATCCTCATTCTCACTGCTGGTTTTTACTCAAAAATAATTTCAGACAGGTACTTTTGGCTATTGTCTGTATGCTGCAGCTCTTTGGGTTTATGATCGCCAAGCAAATACTGGATTCTACATTGCCGCTTCTATTATCATGGGTTGTTGCGCTGGTCTACTATGGGCTGCCCAAGGAGCAATGATGATGGCCTATCCTACTGAACAGACCAGGGGCAAATACGTTGCGATCTTTTGGATCTTCTTCAATATGGGTGGTGTCATTGGAGGTCTCATTGCTCTGGGAATTAACTTGACCGATCAATCTTCAGGTGGTGTCAGCGACAGTAAGTTGCGTGTTTTCTCTCAGTGGGTTAATGTTGGAAGAAGCATTACACAAGTAGCTGACGAGCATGGTATATGATTTTTCACGACAGCAACATATGCAGTTTTGGTGGTCATCATGGCTTCTGCCGTCGTCTGGGCCGCTCTAATTGTTCCTCCACAACATGTCAGGCGTGAGGATGGGTCACAAATAACTGTTGAACTGAGTCCGAGCTGGAAACAAGAGTTCACTGCAATTTTTGATCTGATGACCCCTGTCAGAGAATCGAAGACGCCATCGACGGGTTTCAAAGGCATCAAAGTCGGTGCTTGGATCGTCCCACCGTTGGTGTTCATGATACCTATGTTCTTCAACTCTATCTTTTATTATACTTATCAATTTGGCACAAATTGTAAGTTTCTTTTGCCTGAAATTGTGTTGATGCTACCTTTTAAACCAACAACGTAATAATCTTTAAGATTTCCTTCGATAGCCGCTTATTACAGTGTCCGAACACGCAATCTTAACAATATCATGTACTGGCTGATGCAAATCATTGGATCGCTGATCATGGGCAACTTTCTTGACAGTCAAAAATTCTCGCGTCGAAATAAGGCTCTAATGGGCTTGAGCGTGGTGGGAGTTATGTTCATGGCTGCATGGGCTGGTGCTATTGTGTTGCAAAGCACCTATACACGCGAGAGCATTTTATTGAACCCGCCAGCTGTGGACTGGACCGAAACCGGATTTGCTGGACCGTTCGTGTTATACTGTCTGTTTGGTATCATCGATGCTATGTATCAAGTACGTTGTTTGCTGCCCTCGATTTTGATGCTTTCAAGAGTTGTTGACTAACGATTTTTCGATTTACCAGACTTATTGTTACTGGATAATGAGTGCTTTGGAAACTCATATAGAGAATCTTGGTCGATTTGCTGGTTTCTATAAAGGCATCCAGTCGGCAGGATCTGCTGGAAGTTGGGCGGTACGTGTCACTTCGCTCATACGGATAGAACTTATGCTGTCTTGATACGTATTTGTGTTCGTGCTTATCTAACGATATGTTTGATATTTTATCTAGTATGATGCCACAAATCCACCACTCATGAACGAAGCTATTCTTAATCTTTGTCTGACCTTCATATCATTTCCTTTTGCCTACGTTATCGCGCGAAACCTTCCTGAAG
Source organism: Umbelopsis sp. PMI_123 (assembly GCA_021235465.1). Classification (NCBI taxonomy): domain Eukaryota; kingdom Fungi; phylum Mucoromycota; class Umbelopsidomycetes; order Umbelopsidales; family Umbelopsidaceae; genus Umbelopsis; species Umbelopsis sp. PMI_123. The sequence continues at coordinate 167,208 of JAJSME010000031.1, read as the reverse complement.
TAGCTGAAGACTCAATCGACGAAGATAAAAGCATTCAGTACAGCGGGGAAGCTGGCAACCAGAAGGAGGTAGTCGTCCTTGAAGTAGAATAGATATGTTTAGTAATTCATTAGCAGTTCATAAGTTTTGTTATCTGTGTAAGTAATAAATGATGCTCACATAGTTGTGCGTATTTTTGTATTCAGTTTATATCAAACATGATAAAAGCTTTTACGCAGTATGGATCTGTGCCATAAACTTTTATAACCATGTCATGCATCTGATTCATTACTTCAGAGACAATTAAATTAATGCGGTGAAAGAGGATAAAATAGTTTGATAGATCGTCTCGTAAGATTTTTGCATCAAGAATAACTTTGCACGATTAATCCAAATCTGTCAGTGAAGAATATGACTTCTGATTTGGTACTGGATGATTCCAAAAACCGTATCTTTGGTACCGGTCTTCGAACCAATAATGAAACATGAAAGCGTTGCCTGATAGGCAAACAGTTTTGCCGAATACTTCCCACTCACATACTGTATCCGAAAAAGCTTGCGCCTTTATGGTTCCGATTCATCATTCACAGACCGATTACTCGGTTGTTGATTAAGGTTCCAATGTTCCTGAATTTGGAATCAGAGTTCTAATTAGCGGATGCCACCGTAACGCTAATCTGGAACCAAACTATAAATGTTAACTATTTTCATTTATAAAGGCAATATCTTACTTATACTCGATTTTCACATCTTCATCTCGATATTTTAGAAAATGCAGTCTGACCAAGAGGGGTATGAAGAACTATTTTTCCTGTTCCGTTCTTAAGCAACCGCGTTTAGAGAGACTCAAAGGCGGATCGCGTTTGTATCTTACAGAGAATTAGTGGCCGAGTTCGTGTTTGCGCGGTCCGATAAGAAAGTGGATTTTGCCTCGACTACCAACATTATTGTACCTCGAATGCCTGTTTTCAAGAGTCTACAGGACGAACGGTTACATCGACAGACAAGATTGGTTGCTGGATTTCGTTTATTGGCAAAATTTGGTTATGACGAAGGTATGCCGATATCGCTTGCAATACCCCGTATAGAAATTGATTAAAGATCATTGCATCGTAGGTGTTGCTGGACATTTGACATGCCGAGACCCTCAGTACTCAGATCTTTTCTGGTAGGGACATTTGAATGACGCTCTCCATATTATAATGTTGCTTTGCAAATATTTCTAATGGAGAATTTGATTGGTTGTGCAGGGTTAATCCATATGGTCTACATTTTGGTCAGATAAAAGTTTCCGATCTTATTCTTGTGGATCATGAAGGGAAAATTGCATATGGTGGTCGAGCTGTGAATAAGGCTGCTTTCATGATTCATTACAATGTTCATAAAGCCAGAGAGGACGCTGTCTGCGCTGTTCACAGGTAAGCCAAGCCTAGCCACCTCTAAAGACATAGTCAGCACTCCGAGTCGCGAAGAAGAGATTATTTATTCTTTACCTTTTGATATACCACATTTACAGTCACTCCGTGTATGGCAAAGCGTTCAGCACTCTTGGCAGAAAACTGTTGCCGATAACTCAGGATGCTTGCGCGTTTTATGACGGTTCGTTCATCATTTTGGTGCCTTGGGGTCCTGTGCTAGAAATGCTGTGTCCTTATGTACTAACCCGCAGCCATACCCTTGATATTACAGATCACTCGGTATTTGAGAGTACGTCTGGTGTTGTCCTCGATCCTAATGAAGGTGTCGAGCTTGCCAGTGCCCTAGCAAGTGGCAAGGGTGTTATCCTTCGCAACCATGGGCTGTTGACAGTCGGGAAAACAGTAGATGAGGCCGTGTACTGGTTTATTGCAATGGAAAGAGCATGCCAGGTTCAGTTGATCGCAGAGGCAGCTGCCAAAAATGGAGTTGACGATCTGATCGTCTTGTCAGACGACATGGCAAAGCAGACTCGCGACATCATTGGTAACCATAAGATAGGATGGTTTCAATTCCAACCGTTGTATAATATGATAACAAAGGAGCAGCCAGATATATTTCCCACGTCATCAGTATGATAGTTATTTGGTAGCTTTATATGATACGTTAGACCTATATCCTGCGTATAAACTGCATGATACAGTCGAAATGTAAAAGTCTCACTTGTCTCCCACTTTTACCACCTATTGTTCTATGCGAAGCTCATGTAATTTTGGGCTAGTGCGTTCTTTTAGCTGAATAACGTTTATGTTTCTCTTTCACCATGAGAGCATCCTCGAACGGAGTCTCTTTTACTACCATGGTTTAAAAGCCAACGCAAAGAATTAAACTATCACATATCTAAATGTTAAACATGAACGAATACAAGACCTCAAGTGTGTGCCCAATCTGCCACCAAGGCATCAAAACTTTCAAAAGAGCAGCAAACCCAAGACACTTTCGAAGGGCGGAACAACCGACAGTCAACGTTCATGGGATCTTTAGATGTAACAATCGAACCGGCCTCGAATGTATGAACGACCATCGCTTGTGGAACCGGGACCTCGCTGCTGTTTTGAAGTTTCGAGAGATCCTCGGGGAATTGCGCATTAATGGTACCAGACCACCAAGATTCCGGCGGGCCAGATCCCCACAATTTTCTGCTACGGTTACCGCCAACGCAACCTAAAGTGCAGGTAAGCTATACTTCGCACACTTCTACAGCAAAAATGGTATGGCACTGATGCAAAGTATTTTGCAATAAGGTATATAAATGAAAAGTGACTACTTTATAAGACAGACTGTTGAATTTGAGTGGTATATTACAAATTAAAAAAGCTTGATAACTATTGAATATGAGCTTTTTCTCTATATGAATACTGAAATTTTTCAGTTACTATGATCATGGAAAAGAGGCATGTCCTTCTATTTTACGCCGCTGAGATGGGCTCATACGGAGGTGGCAATAGCTCAACTTGGCATAGGACAGAGAATCCTCCAGCTTGACCATCGGCTTCGGCTGTATATACAGGAAGGTCTATATCGACATCAGCTTGGGGTAAATGTCGCCGGCTCATGGACGATCGTAATAGCAATGTGGTAGTTCCTGACCGTGCGCGCAGACTAGAGGACGATTGTGCTTGTGTGTGGTTGTTGGGATTCATGTTGGTTATATCTTTGCTCGGTCGGTCAAACACTTGGTTGAGACCAGCAGCTAGTTCTAAAAGATTGGAAGTAACTGGTAAAGTGAAGTGCTTGCGTCGACTTTTACGTTTGGCATCCATGTCAGTTTGAATACTGTGAGGTCGAAGTGTTACCATTATGGATGACATAGGGTTCATCACACCGTATATTGTACGAAGGGTCTTGACTTGAACTTCTATTTTATCCGTTTGAGCATCCACTTCTCGTGAGATTGAACTGGCTCGTTGTAGTAAAATCTTGACTCTACTATGCTTGCAACAATACGTTACAATGTCATTGAGGCTGCCCACGAATGCAAAAGCACTATTATTGTTCAACGACAGTCCAATTTGGGACAATGCTGGTGGCTGTACCATTTGCGTGGCGGATGTCAGATATCCCCAATACATTTTAGAGGATAACATAGAAAGAGAAGATAATTAACGATGACAGCAAACGAGTAATCTTATTCAGTGAAAAGAGCCAGCGATTGGTTATTAAATCTGTCGGGTTTCAAGTCAATTTGAAGGCGCAACTTTCAACCGGTAATTCCGCTGGGCTTATATGTAAGATGACAGAGCTAGCCAGCCAACCAAATTAAGCGGAAGCTTTTCTCCTACAATCGTCGCTTCCGAGCCATACTGGGAATTGTAACTGATGCTTTGTTTGGCCAAGGAAATCTACATGATAGTCACAGTAATTTAGGTATCATTTATAACTTTTTGTCATAAAGAAGTCTACCCCGCACAATGTCATGGTAATATGTCCTAAATGTTATATGTCTCTACTGCAGGAACGCTGTAATGTATCTGTTCAATCTGGTATCAAAGGCAACTCATAACAGACATGTAGGGGTTGCAGCTTTGGGAAAACTCCCTTGTGGCCAAGCAAGTGTTTTTTTTTTCTTTTGCTCGTGTAATTTCTTAAGTTTCCATACACATTTTGATTAACATTGTTCAGTCAGATGAGCCGTAAAATAATAAGCTTTAATAAATAAAAATATTCAATGCCACCGCCTCCCTACCACCAAGTTAAACTAACAGCCACATGAACGTTTCCCTTCTCCTTCATTTTCCACAATCTGCAATGAAACCCGGGAACTATCTCGCCATGACCATATATAGGGTATCCTTTATGCTTTTGATCACACTTCTACCCCATAGCACCTTGTGTAGTATGCTTGGAATTCTCTAGAATGACTGCGAAAAAAAGTTTTCTGAGGCTTTTGTAATTTTTTTATGAATGTCAAGTATAAAGCAGATAAAATAAACCAAAATAAAAGTTGATGTATTGTGGAACGTGCACATTGAAAGTAGGCTGGACCAAGCCTATCCAAATACTCAAATAATAAAGCTTCAGCTGCATATGCCAAGCACTGTTGATGGTAGCCTTGCATAATGCATAGTGCATGACATGGAGGATGAAAATCAACATGATAGTTGGAAATGACAAGTGAGTGATCAATCAAAAACACTTTTATACACTGTTAGAGGAAAAACGCTTTGACTGGATAACGTACGGGTTTATCTACCGATCAATAAATTCAAGCAAGATCCCAATTTTTTTCCACTGACTTCATCATTTAATTAACTACAGGTACTGTTAGTAAGTTACTGAATATCATATCCAGGTTTTATATTGCTAAACAATATATATAAGTCTTATATCATCTCAAGCACATATATCTGTTATGGTGTGAGCTTTTTGGCATGCTTTGTCGATATGTGGCACAACTCTTGTCAAGCCAATTCAGTAGATCACCGCTGCCAAATTCCCTGACGTATTCTCAGCTCTTTGTCATTAAGAGGAGTTTGAAAGTATGATGTAATTAAGATGGAATCCAAAAAAATATAAAAGTTGTAAAGTTAACTCCCCACTCTTTACTATCACTAAAAAATGGCTTCAATCGATCATCTACACCCTTCCAACGCTGTGAACTCTCAAGAAATTAAAGTACTTCAGGAAAATACCGCTGAACTTAAGCACCCTGATGATCCCATGTTCAAGACACCTGAAAAGCGACCTGTATTAGAGTCCGACAATTCATCGTTTGGCCCTATTAACCCTGCCATGGAAAACATTGATGCTGAGCCTAGTCATTTACCGCCACAGCCGAACTTCTGGAGAGGTCAACTGAATGAAATAAAGGGAACTGTGCAACAAGTCATTGGAAACATCAAGCAAGATGGAAACTTGTCTAGTAAAGGTGAACAGATTAAGATGGATGGACAGCAGGAAAAGGTAGCCGCACGAGCGGTAGAGAATGAAAAGGTTGAGCGACGAGAGAACAACTAGATGTATGGACATAAACAGTTTCTAATAAATACGTTGCAATTTATATATATGAAGCATATATAACATTTGCTATTTAACATCTTGTAGCCCACTTTGGCACAATAGCTACAGTTTTAGTGAAACTTGTGCCGGTAAGGCGACCGAGGTGAAACGAGCAGTAAAGCATGGGACATCTTTTTGTGATTTGTATTTCCCCGAAAATTCATGCAATCCAAAACACAAGTCAACATTCTAAATTTTTGCTTACGACTTTGCATCCCTCTTTTATCCTTTCTGCTTTCTTTAACCATGCCTCATCATCCTGCTGATCAATTCTCCCACTCCAAGAATCCTTATAAGCAAACACACGTAAGAGTCATTGTCGATCAAATTGCTCCTATACACTGGATCTAACGAGAATATTGTTTTATATAAACACAGGGTTCCAAGGCAAGTCAGAGTGGCAACGAGGTGGAAGAGCCTCAAATTAGCTGGGTAAGTTGAATGATGATATTCCATTGAGCAGAGGTTTCCTTTTGGTTGGTCATTTTCAAACTCATTTGTTGCCGTGCTCACAGTCGCAAGTCAACGCCATGGAGGAAAAGGCTCGCAAAGAGAAGGAACAAGACGAGCCTATATTGTCTGCCAACGCACGACGACTCTCAGATGCAATTAAGCAGCGTCAAAAGTCCCTTTAAATGGAAAAACGAAGTGAAATATAACTTTTGTTAATAGCCCATGAAAGGTGTGGCGCGACTCCAATAAAAAAAATTTTGTACAAACTTAGTATGCAAAGCCGATGCTGTAGCTGAAACGTGTGTATCACTTTTTTTTTATTTCTTTTTACTCTTCTTCTTTATTATTTTACATGGTTCAAACGGTTCCTTGCAAGTACAAGACCGGCAAGGTTTTGGGAAACGGTACCTATGCCACCGTGAAAGGTAAGGCATTAACTCACTAGTCCCCGGTCGTGCATTTGCGTCAACGCTAAACCCCACCTAATCAATGCCACCCTTCAGAGGCAATGCATGTAAGTGCCGAATCGAACAGAACTGTTGGGTGTAGTGAATGCTAATCATTCATATTGCTGACTTATGTTTGATCCTTAACATGTTAGATCGAAACTGGAAAATATTATGCTGTGAAAATCATCAATAAGAGGCTGATGGAAGGTCGTGAGCATATGATTCGTAATGAGATCAACGTACTCAGACGAATCTCCCAAAACCACAAGAATATTTTGAGTTTAGTCGACTACTTTGAGACCCTTAATAACTGTAAGCTTATAATTATTCTTATCCACCTCTGTTATCGTCCCTTCACTCACCTAGCTCGGATTTTTCTCTCTCTCTCCCCCCCCCCCGGGCCGCAAAACAAGTGTACCTGGTGACTGATCTTGCTCTTGGTGGAGAACTGTTTGACCGTATCTGTCAAAAGGGAAGCTATTTTGAGCGTGATGCTGCTCATCTTGTCCGAGTGATCGTCGAAGCTGTTGCATACTTGCATGATAATGGTGTTGTTCATCGGGGTGAGTTCGAATAGGCGAATAAGCGCTCCCATTTGCGCAGTTGAATTTATTTGCGTGTGTTAATATCAATACGTTCTTTGCTTGATTCTGATTTTCCTTGATCATTTATCTTCTTGATTCACCATCATAGATTTGAAGGTAAGAGGAAGGTCTATTGTCCGTGCATAAAGATATGTTTCAAATTGTGGCTAATTTATTCTCTTCTTTGATTTGTTTTAGCCCGAGAACCTCTTGTTCCGCACACCTGACGAAGACTCCGAACTTTTAATTGCAGACTTCGGTCTTTCACGCATCATCGATACCGAAAAATTTCACGTTCTGACTACCACTTGTGGTACACCTGGGTATATGGTAAGGAGTAAACGCCGCCCATGTTCGGCAGTGAAGGCTTATACGTATATGTGTATGCATGATAGTTGTTACTTTGGCGCCAAGTCCGGTTATGGCCCATCCACCCAACCAAAGTTAACAGCGCCTAAACGCCTTTAACCAATCTCTCAATAATTTTCCATTTCTCTCGACAATCAAATCTCGTTTAACTAATACCTTTTTATCTCTATCCATACAGGCACCAGAGATCTTCAAGAAAACAGGCCATGGAAAGCCAGTGTAAGCTATAAAATCAGCTCAGCACATCAACCCTAATGATATGAGCTCACATTTTATTCTGTTCCTTACTTTTAGAGACATGTGGGCCATTGGTGTCATCACCTTCTTCCTTCTTTGTGGTTATACGCCTTTTGAACACGACTCTAATATCGATGAAATGCACGCCATTATGAACGCCCAATACAGCTTTGACGAACAGTACTGGCACGGTGTTAGTCCTGAAGCAAAGGACTTCATCAACAAGTTGTTAACTATTGATCCTGAACAACGACTCACAGCACATCAGGCATTAGAACATCCATGGCTAAAGGCTGAAGTTAAACTCGCCATGGAGGAAGAGGGCAAGGATCTGTTGCCCAATGTTACCAAGAACTTCAACGCTCGCCGGACTTTCAAGAAGGCTGTCGATATGGTTCGCCTCTCACAATACCTTGGCCACAAGCACGCTGCGTCAATGGGAGGCGGTAAGAACCGACTGGACAGTTCACATCAAGGTGTGCAAGATTTGAATGTACAGAATGTACAGCCTGTGCAAGAGGGCTTGGAACAAGTTCTCAAGACTGATTAGAATTTTATCAACTCCCCGAGCATACGCTTCCTTACCTACCTACCCAGCCAGTTTTGTTTTTTGTTCCTGTTATTATTCTTTTTTTTTTCTTCCTTATCACCCCTTCTCTCGAAATGTCTCTATTTCTCAGCCTTTATTATACTTTGTCTTTATGGAATTGAGTGTTATTTTGATACAATGAAGCCAGCGGTCCTCCGCATACCATATGGTTTGTTTCTTATATGTAATCTACTATGCTTTCGCATCTTCCTGTTGTTGTTCCCTCTGCTCTTGCTCTCGTTGTTCTTGTTCTCGCTGCCGTCGTTCCGCTGCTTCTAGCATGGGATTGGCTGGTCGATCACCACTAGGAGTGATTGAGGAACCTACCCGGCGACCGTGATGCATTCCTGCAAAATGCGACGAAGACGATGGCGATGTGGTGGAATTGTTCTTTCTAGGCTTTTGTTTCTTCTTCTCTTGGGTTTCCTGCTGCTGCTGTGACGTTCGGGAGTTCTGTGTTCGAGTGCGCACTGTGAATGACATTTTCAGCCCCCATACGTTGTGGTGTAAGCTGCGTGTGGTCTCCACTCGTGTAAATTTTTATCTGAATTATGCACGCTGCGGAACAAGATCGTCGTGCCCATATCTTCAGTTCAACTTCAATGATCACTCTACACTCATAATAAGCATTATTTCCATAATGTAACGCCATATGACATAGTACATGTATAATTACAATTGTTTTTCTCCTTTTCTTTTTTTTTTACTTATTGTTCACATTTTTACTGTGACAATCACACTAACTTGTGAATTGTCTTCTCTCCAAAAGCACATATTACAACGTCTACCCTAAAATACCTTAACCTAATTACCCTCATCGAGCCATTTGGGACGTGCTTCTTCCATTTCAACTTTGGCAGTTTCTATCTCCTTCTTAGTATTGGCAATCATCTTGTCCATGGGGAGAATCTCCACCTTGCCTTTACCAAAACCTACTACTGTTGAATCCGATTGTTCTATCATCTTGAGCATAGAGGTCTTGGCCCAGTAACTGTACATCTTGGTCAAATATTCCTTGTTGTCACCATGGTGTGCAGGATACGCAAGTATACGCTTGTCCTCCCAATCAATGTTATTGCCTCCAGCACCGAATTGCCCAACAACGTTGTTGAGATACATCTGCTCAGCATTATGGAGGATTCCATTTTGACCATATCCAATTTTCCAGAATGGTTCAGTGACATCAGCATTGAGCCAGGATCCATTGTTTAGCCACTGTTGGTACCCTTGCAAATCTGGTTCCCATTGCAGGAAGAAGGGGTCGTCCTTGTGTGCAGCCATAACAATAGTTCGCTCTTCGTCTGAATGTACTTTGAATTTAGCGATGTATACTGGCCAGTAAAGAGGATAAGCTGCAGCAAATTCTAATTTAACGTCGCTCATTTGGTAATTGAGGTCTTTGCTTTCAATGATCAAATCATTCACAAGGTCAACTCGATCGGCAATATCAAGGAGTGGGCTCACTGTGAAAGGGAATACTTCAACATCGTCGATACCTTCGTACATGCTTGGTGAAAACGGTTCAGCATCTTGGATGTCTTGATTGTGCGGTTTACCGAACGATATGTAATGTAGAGGGTCGAATACAAAGCCAGGCCAGTAACTGTCAAATGCCATGCCCAGCATGGAATTTTCCAAATCCTTCTGTTCCTTTCCTACTTTGGCTTCCAATCCCCTTCCAGTTCCCGATACTGCGATATCAAGGTACCAGAATGGCAGATACGCCTTACGCAGCTCGAGATCCTGAGCTTTTTCATTTACCTTTGGTTTTGTGCGAGTTATGGCCTGTGTAAGGAGGGAAAACACTTTAGACGACATCGATAGTCTGTTAAAAAAGACGAGTACTTACGCTCCCGAGGATTTTGAAAAAGCTGGCAAATGTGTGCTCGTTTACATAGGCAGTGAGGTCGATTAGTGAACGAGCTTTGTCTTCCGACAATTTGAAAGGCATCGCATGGATCTTGCTGTGTGGATTATTTTGGGCATACAAGTATGGAGTGGTTGTTATTCTACGGAATATTTGGATCGGTGGACGTATATAAATACGAGGGGATCGTGAGATTCTAAGCATCGGTACTGGCGGAGGGGTGGGTAGGAGTAAAGAGGGTAGGTGTGATGTGTGACTGGGATCACGTTTCGCGTCTGAACTTGGATGAAATAAACTACTGGGACAATTAAGAAAAATACTGGAAGTAACAGTACACCAGTGACAGTTCATCCATAAACAACATATGTCAACCCAATGGATCGGTATTCGACCGAAGGAACCTGAGCATGCTGGTAAGCACATTGAAACGATATGTTTGTAGGTTATCTATATCACTATTGTCACCTCGGTCGTGCTGAATTCACCATTATACATTACAGGCGCGTCCGTTAGCATCCAGGTACCACATCCTCGTACAGGTAATTTATAGCTGACATTGGTCAAAAACCGCTAAACAACGCACAAGGGATTACTTTAATAATAATACTTGCATCGTACAGGTGAACCCAGCCGATATGTCCTTCAGCAGAATGGCGTCATGCTAGAAGTGCAAAAGGTCGAAGCTGAGCACAAGCAAAGTTGGTTGATTGGAAATTCAGTTCAAAAAAGTATATATCTTGCTATGGAGGTTATCTGACTTCTGGGCTATGTTCTAACCGTAATTATTAGATGGTATACTGTACATGATGACGCCAATTGATCCCCTGTTTCTTCTACTGCCTGTATTAGCGTCATTGCGCAAGAAGGTATTGTACCTTTATGAAATGACCATTGCTCCTGTATTAGCCACGTTTCTTTCACCGATTGTGACGGCATATTAATTTGTTTTCAACCATTTTTCAATCACTTTACTCGCTTCTACTAGTCAGCAGAATCACACGGTAGATATGTGCAGTACGATAGCATATTTAGTGACGCCGATGATGACCAGAGATACCAAAGCTTGCATCACTTGGCTGTTATACCCAGGTTATCAGAGCAACTTGGCCATCTATGTGATCAACAAGGTGAGTGAGTTTCGTGACTCGGAAAATGCTGAAGATTTGCATGCCTAACTCGCAGCGAAATGGCAGAATATATAAAAGGAGAATATGCGTACAGACTTAATGAAGACAAGGCATTGAAGTGGCTTCAGCTCAAGGTGCAAGTGGTGGCAGATAATATTGAAAAGATGCCCGTGCTCCTTCAGTTTATCAACGAACAATTGTTTGGCATTGATGCACCCCAGATGGATACAAACATTCGAAATGGTAATTGCCGTCACAACAATGAAGATTATAAAACGAAACTATACATCTTACCACGCAGTTTCTTTTATTATTCGTTGTATCATATGTAGATGCCTATACTTGGGCTGGAATTCAGGTGGTGTCAGAGTATGTTACAGAAGCTTGGCAAGAGACGCTGAGCAAAAGCTATAGGTAAACATTAGGCTAGCAGCATTGCTTTCTTCGAAATCATAGGCTAACGATCTGCATTCTAGATTGACGAACTTGGAAAAGCAAGTAGAGGAGCACAAGAAGAAACAGGCAATGCAATATGAAAACTATGTCACTCACGACCCTACAGAATTCGCCAAAGCTAAGAGAGAGGCTTCCGATTTATCTGACCAGGGTTCAAAGGCAAGTGTAGACAATATCATTGTGTGATTGAGGTAATGTAGGCTAATACGACACATTAGAAACCCAAGCTCTCTGCGGGACAGAAGACGCTTGCCAAGGCAAATATCAAAGGTATGAAATCTTTGACGGCCTTTTTTGCCAAAAAATAGACAATAAAATTTCCACATTTCCCCAATTGTAATACATTGCTAGACCTTTGTTCGACATACCATGAGAATTCGCACTGTCACTGCCTTTGTCGCCTTAGCACCAGAGTATGATGACCCTCGTTCTGTGTGGGAACCAATATTTCGACAGGCAGTTGATACCATCGCAGCTGCCAAAGATGTTCTCGAATCCAAAGGCTATGAGGTGCAAACCACTCGCATAGCTACCAACCCATTCCCGGAATTCACACGGCTGGACAACATCGTAACTGCATGTACCGTTCTTGATGACATTTGCAGTGACCTTGGTATGTTTATGAACTGGAAAACTTGTAAACTTCCCTAGCGCTGTCAACTCAATTGTCCTCATGTAGGAATCATGATGTTGAACATTGGTCCCGCATCGGATCTCGACATGATTGCTCGAATCCCACAGCTTATTTCGGTATGGTATTGCTTCGGCTACCTAAAGTTGATGGGATCAAGTATATCCTGAATCAGACGTATCATGGTGCTAAACCTAGTCAATTGCTTTCTCCAGGCTACAAAGCATCTTTCAATGTCCTCCACTATCCCCATCAAGCCCAATGGTGTCATTAACCAAGCGGTAAGAGTAGTGGGTTGATTAGGCATCATCAATTCTATTGCTAATTTTTTTTTTCCATCCCTTCGATCTAGTTTACCATTCAAGGTGCAAAGGTTATTAACGACATTGCAGATCATGCTCCCGACCTCAATTTCCGCTATTGCGTATCTGCTAATACAAAACCTGGCATACCGTTCTTCCCTGTTGGGTATGGTCCATCGTACAGCAAAGATATGACTTCACAGGTATCTTTTGCTCTTGGTCTTGAATGTTCTGATTTGGTAGTGGCTGCCTTTAAACGTGCAAAGAAGGAGAGCCCATTCCAAAGTCAGGATCAAGATCCATGCGACTTGGCCGAAGTTTATCTGCGAGTTAGTAAGTCTTGATAATATAGATTAAGTATTCATCCGTATCTGAATTATCTCTCTTGTAGCATGAAATGGAATCAGCGTGCAAACCTGTCGAGCGACTGATGCAGACGCTGGATTGCCCTGCTACGTATTCTGGTATTGATGTCTCGGTTGCTCCGACATGTGGATCTGATTCCATAGATACGAGTCTTGCAACCGCTTATGAAGCAGTAATTCCAAAGTTTGGAGGCGCTGGCACGTTGACAATTTCGGCAATGATTACTGGCGTTTTGAAGACTTTGGATGTTCTGGTAAGCACAATTGATTGATCTATACCTTAGCTATTTGGCTTGGCTTGCTTAGGCTAATTTGGAGTCCACTTTAGAAATGTGGTTACTCTGGACTCATGTTGCCTATTATGGAGGACGCTGGATTAGCAAGGCGATTTGCAGAGAGGACGTATTCCGTGCAGGAGATCCTACTTTATAGTAGTGTTTGCGGGTGTGGTCTGGGTAAGTGAAACAAATGGATAGACAAGATAACAGTGGGACGGGGACATTTTGTTTTCTAATTTAAGAACGTCCAGACTGTGTACCTATAGCTGGTGATACGCCGATGAAGGCGCTGGCAAACTTACTGGCCGATATGGCCACCCTCGCATATCGTGTAAGTATCTATTCTATGGTCGACATCTTGGAATCATATTTCAATCCGTTCTAACCAGACCCATCACCACTCCACTGTAGTTGAATAAACCACTTTCAGCTCGCATGTTCCCTTTTCCAGGACTACAACAGGACATGTATACTCAATTTGATAATCCCCTTCTCGTCAATACCAAAGTTGTGAAACTGGAATAAATAGAAAGCAACTTTTATATTAAAAACCTCTGGCAATGGAATAAATCCTTGGAAACAAAAACTTTTGAAAATGACGGAGACTATTGACTTGTGGCCTTAACTTGGCTTTTGCTTTAGTTGTTGTTGTGCTGCGACTTTTGGATCTGAGGTTCGCCAATGACTCCTTTTGGGTCTTGTTCGTTTATCTTAGTTATATGTTCAGTGTCTTGCCATTTTGCCTCTTTGGGTCTATCCTCAATGGACTCAATCACCTCAGTAGCCTCATCATTGCGCGGTCTGGCGTGGAGAGCAGCTGAGTTGGGCTCGCGACCGATAGTATGAGTGATCTTGACTTCGTTTTCTTGACCAGACATGATTAATATGAATGAAATCGCATTTGTTTATTACGGAAGAACGATGGTTTTATAACTGATAATCAATCAAGCTATAACATCATAGTTATTTCATTATGACTGAAATACCATGTTTCAGAATGAATTGTTTGGTCTCCGCCTGTCAAATTTTCAGACTGACTTGCATTGCAAAATTTGATACCGTTCGATCGCGTTCGTATTGGAAAGGCGGTACAGGTGTGGTGGTACCATATTTTGGCGCTAGCTGATGATTACAATCTTATCGTCAATCTAAGCCATATCTTTCCTTCACCTCTTGATGTAATACCTTTGTAGTGACCAGCAATATGTTCGTGTCAAAGCGATATTAAAAACGGTAGTGTACCGATAGACTTCGATCTGTGATCTGTCAAAGCTCTGCTAGAGTAACGTCATGGGGTAAATACATGGGAAAATGCTGCATGCCATATTTAGAGTTTAGAAAGGATTATCAGCATCACTGGGGGGAAGGTGCAGCGCTTCTGTGACGTAGGGAAGGTACCCCATCAACATGCTTTGGAAGGTGCGTGGTGCTGCTCATTGGCTCACCTCGAAACCGCTTTTACCAAATTCAATGTTTTTCTCCCTGAGTTTCTTTTTCTGCCAAAAAAAACTTACGCCGCTGTTATTGGGTAGTTACGCGTCACGTCACACCTTTAAAAACTAGCGGGGCATTGTCACGGCGTTCGAAACGTTTCTCTTCAGTTCTTTTTTATAAACATGTCTAACCCCAAGGTAAAATGCTGGTAAAGCTTGTATGAATGTTATAAAATATAAATCTCATACTGTGTATAGGTCTTCTTTGATGTCTCTGCCAATGGCCAACCTCTCGGTGTAAGGATTTTTTTGGTATCCACTTTGTTATTGGCGCGATCCCTTTACTAACAGACTGGCTGTTTTAGCGTGTTGTTATGGAGTTGAGAGCTGATGTTGTCCCCAAGACTGCTGAGAACTTCCGTGCTCTCTGCACTGGCGAGAAGGGCTTTGGCTACAAGGGCTGCACCTTCCACCGTGTCATTCCCGTAAGTTGCTGTTGTCTATTATTATTTTTTACATTTACTTGGCGGGCTGGGGGAAAGTCGTGGCCCCACGCCTAGCCCAATTTTCTGTGACTGTCAATTTACGATGCCAAATCCATGTATTAACATGCCTTTTTTTTTATATATGCAGCAATTCATGCTTCAGGGTGGTGGTAAGTGAACTCACTAAAACATGGTGACTATTTTTTTTTTTTTTTTACTTGAAATTGTTCACTCACGTAAAACTGATCTACCTTAGACTTCACCAACCACAACGGTACTGGTGGCAAGTCCATCTACGGTGAAAAGTTCGCTGATGAGAACTTCACCCTCAAGCACACTGGCCCCGGTATCCTCTCCATGGCCAACGCTGGACCTAACACCAACGGATCCCAGTTCTTCATCTGCACTGTCAAGACCGCCTGGCTCGATGGCAAGCACACCGTCTTTGGTAGCGTTGTTGAGGGTTTGGATGTTGTCAAGAAGGTCGAGTCTTACGGTAGCCAGACTGGCCGCACCACTGCCAAGATTGTCATTGACGACTGCGGTCAATTGTAAATTGATTTCTGTCTAGTTTTCTCATTGGAAGAATGATTTTTTTTTTTATAAAAAGATATAAGAAATTTGAGAAGATTTTCCCAAGGGGAAGTTTTCATCCTTACTGCCGAATGTGTCTGCCAGCACTTGCTCTACCCCACCTTTGCCTGAACTTGCTTGTGTGACGCCATATTAATGCTGGCTTACCGATGCATTTCATGTATTATCATGACGACTGGGACGCAAACCACTGGAGATTGTCATACAAGGCTGATGTGGTGTGGGTCTTATATTATTATGCGGTTGAACGCGTCAACTAGACAATGCAACTGGGGGAATATGAAACATCAAAAACGCATATACTTTTTTGATTGGGAGATATTATAGTTTTTTTTTTTTTTAATTTTTTTTTGGGGGGGTTTGCGTTTTCCTTGGTTTTGCAGCTTCTATAGTACAGGTAAGCAAAGTCAATGATTAGTTGTTGGCGTCCGGTTTTTGGGCCAAACAGGTCAAGGTGTGGATTAAAGGTTTTGCTTTGGCAAACCGCGTACTTATTTCGTCCAAGATGCGCTCATATTCGGGCATAGACATTTCAAAATCTCTGGCTATTATGGGACCAGCAGATTTCATACCTCGAATGTAATCACCACCAATAATCTCATTCAGTCGACTCCCCCAACCTATTGGTGTTTCTGTAAGGTTTTCCGTGATGATTGTATAGCCGTTTCGTTTTAGAAGTGGTCCAAGCTTGTGGATTAAGTCAGGGTCTTGTTGGCGCTTTTTCAGAAACCGAGTTACTAATATACATGAGAATTTAATAAACTGCATTGTTGACCGTCAGCCTGTCACTAAACCATGTGCTGTCTCTCACCTTTTGATGAGTATTCTTGAATAACAGCATCATTTTGAGAAAATAACTAGACCATACGTTGGCGAGTTAGATAGATGACGATAACGCAGTTCGAGCTTTTGATCCAGAAGGATATCGTTCCTTACCCGTATATCAGGCTCTAGGACCTGGAGGTAACCGCCTGGCTTGAGAACTCGCATCACGTTTTTGTAAACCGTATCCCATTCATCGAACCGGAAGGCCGCCACCATGAGCCTATGTTTGGAAATGTTACAAAATGTGACCGTGGGCGATTTTGGACCTTTTTTTTTCCACCTGATTACGATAATTGGCTTGGTACCAAGCAAGACGTACCTTATTTGAACGAGATCAAATGTATCTGATCGATAGGGCAAGTGGTCAAGCGCATCAGCCACTCTAAATGTTACATTAGGTGGTTTAATCATGGTTGGAAACGTCGGAGCAATATCCAAGCCATGAAATGTAGATGTTGGGAATTCTGTAGCCAAGTCCAGCAGCCATGTACCTTTTTAAAAAAGACATGACGAAAAATTATGATCCGATAATCATTCAATACTGTTATCTATCTAAGGGATCAACGGGTATAATTTTTTCTTCTTTTAGTTCCCTTACCTGGTCCACAGCCTATATCGAGTACCATTGCTCCATCTTGCAGTTTGCTGGAGAGCAACCGTTCGTTTAGCAAATTACCGCCCAGTCCCGCTTTGATCAAGAAATGCTCTTCATGTAGTCTATCGTTTTCCTCATCATCCTAAATGTAATGTTTCACACCAGGTTATGGCATTTTTGGGTTTAGTAGTATTCTGTGTTGCACCATCTGCTGCAAAAGCTTTCTTTCAATTACCATTGGTAAGAAATAGGTGGAATTAACGTCATGGAAAGTTCGACCTTGAATCGTCTGTGTACCTCTCTTCAAGTCGGATGGAGGATTGATGATAGAGTCGTTTCCTAGTCGACTTCGAGGTGTAACAGAAGATTGCTTTGAAGGCGAGTTTCCCATTGAAAAACAAAAAAGAAGGGAAAGGGAAAAGGAAAAGGAAAAGGAAAAGGAAAAGAAAAGAGAAGAAAACCGAAGATAAAAAATTTAAAGCGGTAAAATTTCTTGATTTATCCCCAAAAGCTTAAGGCAGGGAAGGGAAGGGAAGGACAGGGTCAGGTGGAGATTAAGTGCTCAAACCAAGCAAAGGACAAAACAAAGCGAGTGAAAAAAGGTGGAAAAATGAACGAGCAATGGCTTCTTTATAAACTTGAGGTCGACGGTCAAATATATATGCAAATGTGGAAGCGTCGGGATATAATCGTCTGGCCTTACATCGCCTCAATGTACAGGCAGCTCCGACCCAACTTTCATATTATTTATTGTCAAACTAGCTCTCACTCTTTATTGCTAGCACTTTGTGACTAACGTCCCTGTTTTTTTTATCCTGGCTATCATTTTTTTTTTTTTTGTAAGGAGATCAGCATGGAAAGCTACTCTCCTCGAAACCTGTTTCACTTCCATTTTGTAACCATGTCATCACCCCAACATATCGTCGAAATGACTATTGATCGAAAAGCCAATAGTGACACTTGTAACACGCCAGTTCAATCTGGGCCGATTAAGAGAAGATTTTTCTTTGTGCTTTGACTTCTTTCATTTCCACAGCATCTTTATCCCCCAGTGGAAAAATTTAATGCTGATCTTCCATCTTGTTCTTCCATGTTCTAAGCTACTGTCCTAAAATTTTTAGCTATAATTATATTCCTCAACCAATTTTTTGAGGTTTGAAAAGCGCCTACTTACCATATACACTCCTCACATCGCCCTACTGTCCGTCTCAAAGCAGTTAATTCATAAAGTGGAATACCGTGGGTGAAATCGGAAGTGGCGGGCAGGGGACATGATAGCAAAATCGCTGGGAAGCGGAGCAAACATTAGCACCACCACAAAACGCTCTTTAAACATGTATTTACTTTATTGGATTATCGTACGTACTCTTATTAAAACCTAACATACAAACATTACGCTATATCGAGTCAAGTAAACCTTTTTTCACCAACTATCAAGTGATAGCTTTCCATGCAAAGTTCCCGACCCGTCAAATAATAATAACCTAAAAGCCATGCGTACAAAGAGATCAGATAATGTACAATGTTTGACGCCGTTATGCACACGTTTAAAATCTTTTTATTACAGTTGCAGGAAGGGTTACATGGATGGTACTTCAACAGGTGTGCTCATTCTTTTTATGACTCATGTAAGCTCTCCAAAAAATATGGATGTTCCATGCACTGTTTTAGATTGTGTTTGGTCAGTTTATATGCCTTTGGTTATGTAGCCAACCATTTATTCGCAACTGCACTTACCGCTTTGGCAGATATACGGTGCGCTGGATCATACTCAAGTAAACTCTGTTGGAAGTAATAGATATATTAATCCAGCGTCTCTGCTCAAACAATTCGTGCTGTTTATTTACCTTCCACAGTTCGGTTCCATTTGGCCCCAAGTACTCTTCTATGTTGATCATTTCCTCTCCTTTCCATTCTATCAACAATGTGTGAGTGAGTGTCAACACACCGAATTCGTAACAATAAATAATATATGTAACATACGGGGAAACGTAGAATTGTAATCAGGTAAGGATGTGACTCCTTTCCAATGATGTTCTGAGGGTGTACCCAATATTCTAAATATCCGGAAAAGTTGATCAATCTGAGAGTCACCTATTAAACATTGAACAAATAGCTTATTTAGACAACCCGTGTTTACAGACAGAATTATTTCATCATCAAGCGTACACATCAGTCACTTACCTGGAAACATCGGTCGCAGCGTCACCATTTCTGCAAATATACATCCAACACTCCACATATCCACAGACGTTGAATAATGCTTGCTCCCCAACAATATTTCTGGTGATCGATACCATAATGTGATGACCTACGTAGAATTGCATATCAGTACCATTGTAATCCTTGTCGTCTTTCACCACCGCCAGTTATTTGTTACCTCGTGGGTATAAGTTCTCATTGGGATACCAAACGCTCGAGACAATCCGAGATCAGCAATGGTTAGTTTACCAGTTTTGTCGATGAGAAGGTTTTGTGGTTTCAAATCACGATGCAGAATGCGATGTGAGTGACAGTAAGACAACCCACAAACCAATTGATGCATAAATGACTGATGAACGTGTATCAGTGTAACTGGGGAGCAAGGCTTTATAAACATATTGATATCATTTCGACTGCTTACTTGGACGTGGATTTTGGTCATGCCCTCTTTACCCGCTGTATCCATGTACTTTCGTAAATCCTATCAAACATAGCATAATGATGAGATTCGGGATAATATTGGAAGATTTGTTAAATAGAGGCTTAGGTTTCAGGGTAATCATGCAGACATGTACGACTTACGACATCTAGGTAGTCAAATACGAGATAGAGCATGGTATCGTTGTGTATAATATCGAGCAGTCTGTAACGATGGTTATTCGAAAGGTTAATGATCTTTTTCTTGTCATTATAGTGATTGAGCGGGCATGTCACGCCCATTAACACACGCGTCCATACCTAATCACATTCTCGTGTTTGAGTTCTTTCAACAGAGAGACTTCTCGAATGGCGGTTGCAGGTACACCTTCATCGTGAGAGTTCAAACGAATCTTCTTAAGTGCAACAATTCGGTTACTCGCTTTGTGTTTCGCTTTATAGACAATTCCGTAGGTTCCTTCTCCAATCTTGTCCATCTTGACGTATCCTTCCATAACATTCTTAGATTTATCAGAATCTTTACCACTGTCCTTCTTTGCTGTTATTTTAGTTGGAGCTGTCGCCACGAGCGTCGTGGCTCCAGAGGGTCGTTTATTTTCGTCTCCCATAAAGCAATGTGATGAATTTTGTTTGAAAAGCTGGTGCAATATTAACGCGTCAAAATTTCCAGCAGCAAAAAAAAATTGAATTGTCGGAATGAGCTGGTTTTTTTTAAATCACTGAGCTCGAAACTTCAAATTGATCAACTCAGGGAAATACCAAAGTACCATAGTCATAAAATAACGTCATGACCTGAGGATTGGTAATGGAGCTTAAAAGATGGCTTTATAAATTAATTGTTTATTTGTTGATAGCTACTAAGAGAGGATGAACCTATAACAAATGAACCATTGATCATATTCCCTTAACGCAAAGACTTGGTTCTATACCAGTTTGAAGGATCGTCACCAATACACGCGCTGACAGTGGTTGGCTTATAACCCAGGCTCTTTACATAATCGAAAGCCCAAGGAGCTAGTTGTTCGACAGTAATTTGTAAGGGGTCGTGCTCAAGGGATATGTGACCAGGAACACCAGTGTTGCCAGCAATGCCGTTGAGGAAATTGGTCTTTTCCGTTGCAAATTTATTCACTTGCCAGTCATCGGTATCAACGTCCCAAACAATTACTATAGATATAGGAATAGGACAGTTAGTTTTCTATAAGAAATCTACCCTTGCTGGTTTCATTTCAATATATATGTGTATCGTACCTTTGTAGCCAAGGGAGTTGAGAATCTTGAGAGATGAATCCGTGAATTCACCATAAGGTGGTCTAAAGTAGGTAGGAATAACACCGAGGATATCCAGGAAAGCATCTTCCAGCTTGGTGATTTCCAGTGTCAACTGGGCATCGGTCAAGGTGGAGATATTGGGATGAGACCATGTATGGTGAGCAATTTGATGACCAGAATTGTATGCTGCAATCAAAAAGTCCTTGTAGTCGTAAATGTTACCATAGTTTTGGCCATTGATGAAGAAAGTAGCGGTGATGCTATTGTTGTTCAAGTAATTAACAAGTTCTTGGGTGTACTTGTACGGACCGTCATCAAACGTGATGGCAAACGTTTTATCCACACTGCAAGAGTAGATAGGGATGAGAGGGAAGGCACCTCCACCAGGACCAACGGCGACACAGAGACTAGTTCCAACTTTCAAGTCATTACAGCTCAATCCTTTGTTATATGATTCAAGTTGAGCAAGTGTCAAGCCATACTGTTGATAAATCGTATAGCAAAGGTCACTGTTGGTGATGACATGTGTTTTGGTGCATCCAAGAGTTGAAGTTCCGGTAGCAGCAGCACTAGTCGTAGTTTTTGTTACAGACGTTGTCTTGGTTCCAGTAGTGGTGGTCTTGGTGACTGCACCAACAGCAACACAGACAACTTGACCAATCTGAAGGTCTAAGCAGTTGATACCAGGATTGTAACTCTCGAACACGGACTCTGCAACGTTAGCTGCGGCCGCAATTTTCGAACATATATCTCCACTGACGACAGTGTAGGTTTTTGTACATCCAGTTGCCGCTGAAGTGGCTGCTGAAGTGGTAGCGGTCTTGGTTGTAGTAGTAGTGGTGGTAGTCGGCTTCTTAGAGGTCGTAGTAGTGGTAGTGGTCTTGGTAGTAGTCTTGGTAGTGGTGGTAGTAGGCTTCTTGGTGGTAGTAGTGGTAGTAGGCTTCTTAGAAGTCGTAGTGGTAGTAGACTTCTTGGTGGTGGTAGTAGACTTCTTCGTAGTGGTAGTAGTCTTCTTGGTGGTAGTGGTAGTCTTTTTGGTGGTAGTCTTGGTAGTTGTGGTCGTGATGTACTTGATGGCGGTACAGACCTTTGCACCAATAGGAAGGTTTGAACAATTAGTGCTTGGATTAATGGCCTCGAACTTGGAAAGTGACCAACCAGCGCTGGTAGCCAATGCATAACCTGATAAATTACATCAAAATCAATCATGTCAGTACGATTTCTAGTTCTTCATAAGATGAATTCATAATTATTTACATGTATCGCCTTTCTTGACGGTGTAGGTTGTAGTGCAAGTGTGAGGGGCAATAGCAGCCTGGGAAGGCTTTACCATGGCCATGGCAATTAAGGAAAGGATGGGAAGCAGGAGAGTCTTCATTTTTGAATGAAAATCTGCTTAATTGAAAAGGAGCGACGAGAACAAGAAGCGTAAAGTGTTGGTAATTACGATGATGAAGTGTTATTTATATCAAACAAAGTGGTGGCCGTTTTGTGCAAGGTAGTACGATGTATTTCCGCATTTGGACAATAGAATCCAATTCTCACTAGCTTACCAGGGTTTCGAGTATGAGCTCCAAAGGACCTAACGTTAATAGTTTATATAGACACAATTGTTTGCTTATTATAAAGAAGTCCTCTTTCTCACTACTTCCCAGGATGAATAATCAGGTAAAATACTTGTAGTTGCTCCTGGACGCCACCAAAAGGCTACCTTCTATTCTGGGCCGCACCTCTTTTCCTTGCCACCTATCCACTTCACCATCTTGCTTCTTTTGAACCAAGTATAATTAATATGATATCGTTATTTCTACACTATAAGCTATCCTTCCTATGCGAGAATGCACCTTTTTCTAAGGATTGTATATTTAGTGGTGCCTGTTACCAGGAGTGGGATGCTTCCTTCAAGTGATACTCGATTTTCAATGTCAGCGTCAGTGTAAGTCACAAGGAAAAAAGGTTTTTACGATTCAAATGTCCTTCGGCATATGCGGCTTGGTTTCTATAGTTATTACCGTAGTGGAAAGGGAAAATGGTTGTTTGTACGCAACGGTCCCATTGGATCATAATGGTTCTTGTACACCCATTAACTGCTCGTATCGATATCCAACTACTTGTTTGTTTTCGGTACTTTCAAAGCTGTAAACCTCGACGCATATTATGCATTTAACTGACTTTGTTCAAATTTTTATCCGTCAGAATTATATAAGAATGAGATGATCTAGTCTCCAATTTTCTGAGCACATTGTGAACGCTTGGGTAAAACAAGAGATCAGAACCGCCGCTCATTACAGTTGCGCTCTCGTCCAAATGAAGTCTCCTCGATATGAACATCTGCTTCGCCTTGGAAGAGGATGATATTCCGACCTTCTTGTGTAGTTGTCTTGACCAGTGCATTCTTTATCGGACTGGTTATGTTGAAAGTACGGTGGGACAGGCCAGTAATGGTATCTATGCGTCTGTCGGACACACTGAGTCATTCATCTCAGTCACATGTAAGAAAGACTCCAACTTCTTGGAATCTCTTTCTTTGCTTTGGCGACGCCGGTTTGCTGTAGTCTGCTTCTCTTGGGTAGTTCTACCAACCAATTATAAAACGGCGAGCTCCTTACTGACGATGGAGCCGAGTTTCATCAAGATGAACTTTGCAGCACCAGATGGGTCTTGTTGGAAAAAGTGATTGAGTATCATTTGAGAATATGAGCCCAAAAGGTCGACATCTATTTGTTAGAATTTTGAGCTGAGGAGATCCAACAACTTCTACATCCTCACAGGTTGATATCTTCACTCTTGCACCTCGATAGAGTGACACCGCAAGACGAATACATGCTTGATGGTCAGCTCGGGTAACCATTTGGACAGACTCACAAATACGGTCACTGTTTCTTGCAGCAAGCAACTTTTCTAGTTACTTTGAGTCTCAATTTGCATTTCTCAGCCAGGTGTCTATGTAGCGTAGATATTCATATCCATAGTTCAGGGGGCGCTCATAAAGAGCTATTCTAATATCTGACAATAAGGCTGTCGGGTGCTCATCAACTTAGTCTATCAGAGATGGGGAATGACACTCTGTTAACTTAGCCTTATTTCTAGATCCAGGTTTTCTGCCGCTTAACGGCACACATCGTTCTTCGTCATCTTTATAATTTTTGATGTAAACTTTGCGCTGACCTGAGGTAGATCCCATCCAAAAGTGCGACGTATTTAGCTGACTTAACCTGCTCAATCACATAGCCGAACAATTGCTCGATTTGATACGCTATATATATTCAGTATGGCCCTCTTATTTTTCGTTCACGTACTTTTTCTTTTAGGAAAACCGTTGGCTACTGTTGAGCGAACCAGTTTTTATTGGTAATACACGTTGCTTTGCCCATATCATCATTATCCATGAGAGCTCCCAATGGCACAAGACAAGTGTACTTCGTGGTGTCTTCCTCTTGCACGTACATTTGTTGGCTTAAATATATCCCTTCCGTGAAGAGCTCTACATCTGCTATGTCAAATACAATACACACAAAGCTACAAATGTCACCGAGATCAAGTTTTCGTATTCAAGGATAACGGTATTATTGTGTTCCATGTTGTTTTCTCATCATAAAGGATTTATTACCGTGCATTTTCAATTTTCTGAGAAAACTTTAAGTCTGTGTTTTTAGGAACATTGACGATAATTGCACTTGTCAACTGGCAAAAATTCAAGGCAAAGAAGCGTAAATAAACCAGGAAGGTGGCCCAGTGAATTTTCAGAAACACAGTAGGCCCAACGCGGTAAGCAAGCGAAACTATTGGCTGGCGCTTGATTGCCTGTTATTTAAACTCCTTTTTGGAGCTCGCGAGTCCATCTCAAGCTTGCTTGCATAAAATTACTTTTGCATTCCTTTGGAGACAGCGAAAACCAACATGTCGTCGAGTGAAAGGCGCCTCTCTGGTGTTTTGACCAAGGACGCGCCATCCGAATTGACGGTAGATGCACGCGTAGAAGTTCAAGGAAAACCAGGCACAGTCCGATTCGTTGGCACAACCAGTTTTCAGACCGGAAAATGGGTCGGCATCGAACTAGACACACCAAGTGGAAAAAACAGCGGTGTAGTTCAAGGAAAACGCTATTTTGAATGCAAAGCCAACCATGGTGTATTTGTGCGTCCTAGCCAAGTAAAACCGTTATCAACAAAGGTACGTTGTTTTGCTGTTTTTGAGAGTATATCTTAGTAAAATTATTAAATTCCCTTGAAAATATTAATAGGATGATTCCCTATCATCTACTATGTCTCAGCCAGGCAGGGGCTCACCTCGTACAAGTCAAGCTGCAGATGTTATCCGTTCAGCTTCTCGTAAAACACCATCTCCATCATCAACACTACTCCCATCACGAATCGCATCACCTGGTCGTGCAGTCAAAACCCCATCCACTTCACCTTCAACTCCACGTCGAACTCCCCTCACCTCTGCACGCAATACCCCATCACCAAGCTTGACTTCAGTGCGTCGCAAGAGATCATCTAGCATAGCAAGTAAAGGGGACTCAGCACGACTTTCTAGAGATTTGTCAAGTAAGGTAGTAAAATCAGACGGCATAGAAGAAGAAGAAACCGAAGGCGAAGACACAGGTACAGAGATTGATACCCCAGACGAAGAAGGAGCAGCTACCCCTGAAGAAGTCGTGACGTCTGTACAGCCTTTAACACGGTCAGACCAGATGGTACCGCTCAAAGATTACGAAGAATTGCGCATGAAATTGAAAATCCTAGAAATCAAACGACAAGAAGATAGAGAACGGCATAGGGAAAATGAAAAGATTAAGGAAGAAGCTGAACAATTTCTGACCCTCCGTTCTAAACTGCAAGAGAAAGTCTCGGAACTTCAGCAAGACTTACGTGAGACGAAAAAGCAAGTCAAGGAGTTGACAACTGAAAATGAGCAATTGGAGTCAAAGTATAATGATGCTATTGAAGCCATGGAAATGATGACTTTGGACAAAGAAATGGCTGAAGAGAGGTCTGAAAACCTGCAGCAAGAAGTTAATGTACTCAAAGATAAAATTGAAGAGATTAGTGTGGACCTTGAGGTTTTCAAGAAAGAAGGCGGTAAGTCAAGTGTCTCTTCCACTTAGCGGTAAAACTTTGCGATATCTAATATATATTGTCTGTACCTTTAGATCTCCTCAGCCGTGCAAGCGAAGTGGAAGGTGATGGAAAGCCTACTGTTGAAGTTTTACAATTGGAAAAGCAAAATGAGCGACTGAAAGAAGCTCTCGTACGGTATGTATTCGTTTATGACATCTTCACTGCTCGATAATGTATGCTCAACATCTGTTTAGGCTTCGCGATGTTACAACAGAGCAAGAGGCAGAACTAGACCGCAAGATCAAGTCATTGGAAAAAGATAGCATTCAGCTAGAAGAACTCAAAGGCAGGCATTTGCACTTTCTGTCTACCAAATCAGTTATCGCTATCTAACCAGCTTTCTGTTTTACACGGGATTTTAGTTCAGCATGATATAGTCAAAGAGAAACTTGATTTGGCCGAAAATCAAATCGAAGATTTAAAGATACGACTAGACGACGTAATTGGAGCAGAAGACTTGGTGGTGCAATTGACCGAGAAGAATCTCAACCTGAATGAGGTGAGTAATTAGATATCATTTTCCCCACACCTGTCCAGTTTCCATCTGTGTCTAATATCCATTCTTTTGTCACCTAGAAAATTGAGGATTTACGTGCAACGGTTGAGGATCTTGAAGCTTTAAAGGAATTGGCTGATGAGCTAGAAGAGAATCATATCGAAACCGAAAAGCAGTTACAAGCTGAAATTGATCATCGGGATATGCTTTTACGTGGTCAGATGGATCGACTAGGATCAGCTGAAGAGACGAACGCCGATTATGAAAACACCATTTCGCAGTTTAGAGAACTTGTTTTGAATCTGCAGAAGTAAGCTAAATCAAATGGATATAGCATTGCTTATATTGCCGATTAACGATATTAACCTATCTTGTACCTATAGTGACCTCGAACAACTCCGTCATCGAGAAGAAAGCCAACTGTCTGAAACTCGCAATCTTAGCAGCCAATCGCAGGCTATGATGTCCTTGAATTTGCAATTGAGATCGACCGTCATGAAATCACAAGCCAAGGCTATTGATCTGGAACTTCGCAAGCTAGATGCTACACAAGCTACAGAACGATTGACCTATGTTCAAGCATATCTTCCAGATTCCTTCTTCAAGACAGAAAATGACCCTATATCCTGCTTGCTTCTCTTCAAGAGACTATCCTTCAAATCCAAGTTGATCTTGAAGCACTTAGATCAAAGCAACCCTGTCTCCGATCTTCTCAACGACAAAATTCCAGAGTCACTTCTGTCTGTGTGTGATATGAGGCAAAAACTTGGTTGGCTCGAGGATTTGACCAAGCGGTTCGTGGCTCACATAGAGGTCAGCTCAGTACAAGAATTCCTCAAGTTCGGACAAGTTTACCATGATCTGGTGGGAACAGAGCGAAGACTAAATGGCATCGTGGAGCTTCTTCGTTCAGAAGAACTACGGGAGAGCGAGTGTATTGCCGATATTCAGAGAATGATCGCTCAGTTGCAACATCTATCCGAGGTGTATCTTGTACCGTCCGACACCGCAAGCTCAGAGTACTTCTTTGGGTTGACTAGAGCATTAGATCATAACACCGACACCATCCTTGTTAGCACCAACTATTTGAAGCAACTGATGCAATCGTCCAATGCTGGCGAAGAAGAGGGATTTGTCATTTCTGAAGGCTGGGAAAAACTGGAATACGATTTCGTAGAACCTATCACCAGACTCACTACTCATGGCCGCACATCGAAAACTGCAATCAAAAAGCTTCTGCGTCGATTGGAAGATTTATCGGAACAAGCTCTCACTCTACGACCTGAATATTTGGGTAACTTGAAGGAAATGTATTCTAAGAGCAGCCGTATCGCACAGCTCTGTATTCAGGTAAGAAGTGCAAAATTGGAGACGAATTTTATTGACATATAAACAAGCAACGGTAACATTCTTGCTTAATTGCTTCCTTTCGTGCAGGTGTTCAACGAGATATCTCAAATGGTATATCAAAAACGTGATAACAAAGAGCCTGTCAGCCTGGCAATCATCCAACAACTTTTGTACAACAAAACTGACGAAATATTGGAAGTATCAGAAAACTCAATGTTTGAAGGTACCATTTCAAAGTTGAACAATCTATGCAATGACCTCAATACTACCGTGGAAAGAGTCTCGGAGGACTCGAAGGCAGTCAAGATCGTTTCAAGCAGCTCACCTTGGCTGCAGCGCGCATCTGATTTGAAGGCCGAAGTAGTGGTTAACCATGATATGGAACGCAAACTTCAACAGCACAGCGATGAGATTTTGAAGCTCATCAAAGACGTGAAGATGAAAGATCAATCCCTACAAGAATCAGCGGTCAAGATTGAATTACTTGAGAAGAGGATGGAAGGTGTCAAAAAGCAAGGAGAACAAATTGTTGAGCTTGAAAGTGGCCTTGCCAAGTCTCAATCACAGATGCAAATGTATGCAGAGGCTATGGAGAACTTACAAGCCGAGTATGATAGCCTGGAGCAGGAAAACATTCAACTCAAGAAAGCAGCTGCTAAACGTAGCGAGAAACCATCGTCAACATCGAAGAATTCTGAGTATGCTGAGGGTAATACTAATAGCTCTGAAGAACTGGTCACTGGTGAAAGCTATGCTCTGAAAACTCAGGTAAGCAACATCGTCTTTGGGCAAGATTTTGTGGGGAAGGTACTGCGTAGCTACATATTCACACTGACATCCTTCACCCAAGCTTGATCATCTCAAGAGTGCTGTGCGATACTTGCGTGCTGAGAATGCTCATCTCAAGAGCAAAGAATACATGAAGACCTTGAATATGGATGTTCTCCCTGACATACCCACTGTTGAAACTAGTGATACCAAGTCAACCAAGGAAACACTCCGCTCTATAGCATTGGAGAGCAAGGCTTTGATACATGATATCCGCAGTGTTAGTGCAACATCCAAGGTTGTGAGATTACAGCCAGTGCAACAAGGAAAATGGAGATCTCAAAAGGCGAATGCCGAATACCAATATCAACAGCAGCAATCAGTGCTCTACACTCTTCAGAAACGCAGCTTCGAGTTGCGACACAAGGTAGATACCATGCAGCAGTCACTGCCCAAGCGCACATCTTCATCGGCAAAGTCTGCTGGAGCTAGTCCAGATTCCACGAGCTATTCATTAGCAAGAATCCAAATACCCAAGATACCACAATTGAAATCGGTTCAATATGTTCACAAGAACATCAATTTGTCCAGCTTCAGTGAATTTGAAAAAGTTCATTCTGTATTTGTGCGATAATATTCATACTATCTTTGTAATCTATAGAACTGCCATGGCAGTTGTTGTAAAGCACTAGCAGTTGTTTACTTTCACCTTCGTGATATTAATAATGCTGTTCATCCGTCCCAGTACTGTGTAACGCCAAATACAGTGTTATAAAATAATGCGTAACCTTGATGACCACGTGGCGAAGCCATTGTATTCTAGAACATGATGTGAGCCTTGTCACGCCTTGTGTCGTATTCCACGGTGTCGATTACAAATGTATCTTTACTATGAACGATGGTATTCAATAACCCTATACTGAATTTATTACTGGGTAGTTAAGTAGTGGGGATTAATGATAATGTAACTTGATAAGTGCAATATTCAGTGAGATT
This sequence comes from Umbelopsis sp. PMI_123, assembly GCA_021235465.1. Taxonomy (NCBI): domain Eukaryota; kingdom Fungi; phylum Mucoromycota; class Umbelopsidomycetes; order Umbelopsidales; family Umbelopsidaceae; genus Umbelopsis; species Umbelopsis sp. PMI_123. Next base: position 137,470 of record JAJSME010000031.1, on the reverse strand, counting down.
AATTATCTGTACAAAGCTGTTTCTGAGATTTGATAGCGAGGCAAGAGACGCATTATGGTCGTTTTACCTCGGTTTGTTTGGTCGTTGGCTTTACACACACAGGGACATGCATGCGCATTAAGCTCATAACATACAGCAACATCAGCTTTGGTACACTCTTCATATCGAGGTGGTGATTCTGTTAATATAGGAGCAAGCCGGCAGCAAAGGATTTCAAATGGACTTTCCAGCAAGGCTTCATGCATTGTGCCTTCCACTTCCACTTTGACTATAAGCTTCGCCCAATGAGTAACGACAATATCTTGACTGTGGATAGTAGGGTTTAAAATAAATTGACATGTTGGAACAGGAAATACAAAGCGACATTGAACAGGTGTTGACAGATCCCAGTCAATCTCCTTTAGATTCTCATAGTTTCCTTCCGTGAATGGCCTTTCGAGGTCGACATGATGAAATGCCCACTTTAGCACGGCAATGTTATAGTCCGTCTGCTTTACGCCTTCTTCCGGAACACGAACCACCCTTGTTTCTGTAATGGTGAACAAAACAGATTTTAGCTTAATTTGATGATGAGGTTCTTGTGCTTGTATGTTGAGATCTACGCCCAAGTGATCTCCTAGTATGGCAGCTGGTGAATCAAATGCCATATCGCAATGAACACCTTCTATCTTTCGATGAGCTGAAACATATCGCATGTCCAGTGGACTGAGCTCCGGATATTTGATCAGAAATATTGGAATGCTAGCAGTTACACTATTGAATAGAGCTCCAGAACGACGTAACTTGGCTGTGATCTTGTATGATATAGTGCCAGTATTGAGATCGACGGAAGGTGGTAATGTATTAGGAATTGGAAATTCAAACGGGATATGATATCGACCTGCGTCCAGGTTTGGGTGACATGCTGGTGGTGGAACTGATAATTGAACAGAATGCAATTTTCTTGTATGAGTCAGATCACCTCTTCGACCTACTCATGCAACAATTAGCCTAAATTCAGAACGTACCCGATCAGATTAGATCAAGTGCAAACTTTGACGTACCTTCGGGCCAGAGAGTGTGACATATACCAGAAAACTCAACTTCAATAGCACCACAGATGGTGATACTTTTTTCTAGATCTAAAATGATATTTCCCCATAACAAGTAGGTTTCGATCTTCGATTTGATATAAACTTCATATGAGTCCATTTGGATTTGGAGCCGAATACCATGATGTATTAATTTGTCCATGGTGATACGAGTAAATGGTTTAATAGACTGTGAATGGGTGATTGATCAAGAAATATTTCATAATATAAAGAAGAGGATATCACCCACACATTCGAATCTTTCAATACGCGCTTTTATGGAGATGAGAAAAAAATTTTGATGAATAATCTACTCTTGCTACGCAAAAAAACCCGTCGCAAAAACCCGTCCATTGTTACCATGTCACACAACAGAAAGCATCACTATTCGACCTTTGAAAAAATTAAACACATCAGTCATCTTTTGGTTCGTTGTTATTAAGATCGAGAAATATCTGTTACGTTTCTACATATAATATATCAATATCATCTCAGTACAGTCCAGAACTTAAAATCTCTTTTGACATTGCCCTTCACCTTGACTATAACCCATAGGCGGTGAAAACCTTCTTGCATATTATTATGAATACATCTTGTGGTACGTCTGATTAACATCATATATAATGAATCTCTCAACCATTGATAACAGCCATCCTTTTTGTAATCGAGATTCAACATGATACTTGGCACACAGGTCGGCTCATCATCGAAGCTCCGATCGATCATTTACTCCAGCCATCCCGCCTAAAAAAAAAAATGGCGTTCATGCTTTACGAGTGAGTCACAGAAAATCAACTGACATGATAGCCACCGAGACCTCGGTAGCACATGTTAGTTTCTTGTTTGCGTTGGTGATGAGGGCTATTCTGAGGCCAAGTGGTATGTAATTTACTGCTAAACTTAACATCTATTCTCATTTGTATGTCCAATTCATGGAACAAAAATCAGCTGCGGCACTATGGCTTCACTACTGCGCCACTACTAGGTGTTCTCTTGGGCCGTGCATTCTTAAGTTTGCATACAATCAGCCGCTGGAAACATAAAAAAAAGCAATGTACCAAACAGCTGAGAAAAAAATCCTTGCTGCGGCGATGACAGCCTGACATACCCCATAATGTAGCAAATACCATCACCTTCCTAGACAGCACAACAGCAGCAAATAATGGCCAGAACTTTGGAAGGGTAAAACAAACTCTAAATTGTGGGATAATTTTTATTACTCTTCAGGTCAATTGTAAGGGTTGATGTTTTTTTACACATGAGTTATTTGGACTTTTCAGAGGATTTCCTAAATTAAATGTAGTGTGTCATTAAACAGGGTAAACATAGACATATACTAGAATATATGCGGTCAGTAACTTACTTGTCAGCGTTGACATTGAGCAACAAGGTGTCGGAATCCAACATGACTCTGTTGCCGCTTCTAGCAATGACTTGAGAAATTTCACGGGCAGTGTCAAGTCTCTTCAAGTCCAAGAAACCAGGCTTGTTCTTGATAGCTTCACCAATAAGTTCTGCACTCTTGGCTTCACCCTGAGCACGGACAATGATGGATTGCTTCTCTTGTCTAGCCTTGTCAACAACGAAAGCAGCTCTCTGTGCGTCTTGTTGAGCAATTTGCTTAGCTTCGACAGCACCTTCGAAACCAGGACTATAAAAGTAGTTGAAGAATCATACATTAGTTAGAATTATACCAAACAGAATAGGCACTACTCAATACTTACCTGAAGCCAACGTGAGTAATGGAAACATCATCAAGGACAATGTTGAAGCGGAGAGCACGGCGAACAAGGTTCTCACGGACGAGGCGAGACACTCGCTCACGCTGAGTGATAAGTTGAGAGGCGTTGAATTGAGCAACAACAGATTTGAGAACTTCGTTAACGATGGAAGGAAGGACACGCTCGTCATAGTCTTGACCAAGGGTGCGATAGACGGTGGCAAGCTGGTCTACTCGAGGCTTAGAAAGCACACGGCAGGTAATGTTGACCATTTGAAGATCTAACAGTTATCATTAAGTATGTATTAGCAGCCAAGATTACACCAAGATAATTGACGTTGTCTAACTCTGGCAACTTACCCTTAGTACCAGTCAAGGAAGCAACATTACGGGGCTTGGCTCGAACATCGTAGATAATGGGAGTTTCGAACCAGGGAATAACAAAGTGAGTTCCTTCATTGTAGATCTTGTTTTGGACGCCAAAAAGACGAGTGTACTTAATAGCACGGTGACCACCATCAACTGCATTGAGAGCGATTAACAATCATGGTTTTTTTTTAATAACATAAAAGGTGCAAGTTGTAATTACCGTTGAAAAGAGAAGCGTTGATGCCGTAACCAAGAGCACCGAGGGTAATGATAGCTCCAGCAGCTCCTCCAATTCCCTTTCCGGAACCCTTGGGGAACATACCGCCAAGTCGTTGTGCCGCTTGCTTCGCCTGTTGAGCCATTGAATGAATACTAGCTTGACACAGTGAGTCCGTAAAACCAAACGAAAAATATAAATAAAGGCCACGTGACCAAGGCATTGTTTGTGACTCTTTTTCGGTGACCTGCGGAATTCGTTCAGGGGCCTTAACACTGTTGGTGGCGATAGTGAGTCAATTCGTAAACTTGACATATAATCAATTCTATCCAACATGATCGAGTGATAATATATCTACAGCTGAATGCGTACAATTTTGACTTAGAATGGAGAAAGAAAATTTTGCATTCGTTGTTGTATTTACGGCAATTATGCCCTAGCCCCAGTTCTTTCTCATAACATATCTGCCTGAGGTGTTTCGGGTAGAAAATGGACCCTGTACTTTATTGCCATAAAAATTTTTATTTTAATATGGGACAACTAAATAGGCATGAAGCGACTGAACCGTAAGTTAGGTACACCTCAGTGATACTGATTCGATTGTCACAGGTCGTAGGCGTAGCATGCTGCTCGTAGGTTTCAACATTGGCTGAGGAGATAGCCTTTGATGTTAGAAAATAAATTCTCAATGCGGTAGCCCATCTAAGGACTCATTAGTACATGTTTAAAGCCCACTTAGCAAACGATTACAAAGTCACTATTGGGTTGTACTGTTTTACGTTCGATGCTTGAAGAGTGTTTATAACAGAGTGTAACGCAAAATACATACCCGGCTATTGGTTTATTACGCCTTACCAGCCTTATGCAAACCCCCTTTAAAAACATTCGAACGTAAACTATTGTGCGATCATTTTCGATAACCAAACCTTCACCTCAGGGAAAGCCTGAGATGGGTAAACACCAGACATTTTATGCATGTTGGCGATCGCTTTTTTTGATGAAATTACAGAAGAGGATATAGGCGGTCACAGTTTCCATGATACTGTAAATTAGAAAATATTTAGCGTCCATCGTACATCCCTCTTTGCGTCAGGAATAGACTGTATTTGCATGATGTCTTTAGTTTTTTTTGCACTATACGCTGCTGAATAATGTAAATTTGAAAAACCTTACCAATATTGCAATGAGCAATATCATCACTCCCGACGCAGACGAGGGTGTAGTTGAACCAAATAAATTCACGAGTTAGTTCCAATGTAACAAAGAATTTTTAATATTGGAGAATGCAAAGCGAATCAGTGCTTACCAGTGAGCTGCAATGTAAGGCGTCACTTGTACGTGGGTGGTCCACATCCGAGAGCGTTCTTGCTCAAGGAGAAAAGTTATTCGATATTCATGGCACCTATCATGCTTGTGATGTTATCAATATCCCGATCACGGACAATTGGCGCTTCAGCCAGTCGACTGCTGAACAACACAAGTCGGTCCAGACCATAGACCTTGTGGAGCGCCAGATAGACCATATTTCTCGATGCGTTCACATGTCTGTTCCAAATCGTGCGACAGACTGTACATCTTACGCACGAAGTGGCTTTTTTGGATGGAACCCGGTTGGGCAGGAAATGGATCACGGTTTGATCCTACGGCACACAGCTTCCGACTAGCAAAGCATTGTGAGCAAACTTGCGAGGTATTGTACTCGTTGATATTGATAACTATGGCATGCAAGCCTTTCGTCAGTCGATTTGTCACCCATCTTTCATTGGCCGGTGCAGGTTTATAACCTCGGCTGCTCGCATTAAAGCGAACCATTCCATATGCGAATACCACGTTTCTTGGATTACGTCTGCCAATCAAGTCTTGGCATACTTAAGTCAGCGTTTTTTGCTTATGTATATACACACGCCACCTTTTGTGTTTGGTTGATCGTTGCAGGGACACACCCAGAGCACGGGAGAGGAAATCACCATGGAACATGTAGTCTAAAGCCGTGACGGTTGCAGCTGCACAATGGCTTTTGAAAGTTGGAATGTTTACTTGCCATTCTTCAATGCCATGATGTCTGGTCATATTTCTGCGATGCATACTTCTTTCGTTAGCTTTGATATTGTGGTGATAATGCTTGGATGTCATCTGCCACTGCCATCTGTCGTCATCATCGAGCATGGCTGCAGTAATCATACTTCGACGGCCAGGGTCGACACCAATCCACTCGACATCATTTGTGTCTGTTCTCCGAAGGACATGCGCGTGTAGGCGCTCTGAGTACTCCGCCCTCGCCGTTTCAAGGCGGGTCTCCCGTTGCTCTGGCGTTTCATCGTAAGTGAGCACCCACTTCCATCTAGTCAGAAAAACCGAGGCACCAACACCATCTGTGGTTATCATAAATCTGAATATCTTTCGGCCACTTTCGATCTCTTGTGGAAAGAGGGCATCGGACAGTTGGAAATGACTTTGCCAATGCATTTGGTGGTTCATACCAAATGTATGAATGTCCACACCAAGTACTGCATGACCACCGAGGAGATAGTATAGGGAGTTCGTATCTATCGTGATATATTTGGCTTCCCATGAGTTTGAAGTGGAGGTAGTGAACCTTTATATATGATTTGATTCATAAAGGGTCTCGTGGTTTACTCAGCAAGCCAGGAATTGTGGCGGTCGTCCCAGCAAAAGGCTAAGTAATTGGATAAAATATAAAGTTTGTAACAGCGTCAAAAAACAAACATTTTCCTGCAGCATGACAACTTTTCTCTAGGTTTCCTAATTGAGCCAATTAGAGGTTTTACCTTGCAGCGACGTTCCTGATTTGTATACGCTGACCTGAACTTGAATATCGCACCAGCACTGCTGTATTTTTTGGCCCAGTCGTTTTCAGGCGCAAATAGAAATTTTAAAAAGAAAATTGAACATTCGCCATGCGAACACCTATATAATGAGCATGCAATATGGAACACAATAATATTGCTTCTATTGAATGCGAAAACATGATCTTATGTGATACTGATAACTCCGCCTCTACAGGGTTCAACATGCCAGATGTAGAAACCATGATGGAAGAGGTAAGCCAACCAATGGACATGGAGGAGGAAGACGCAATGAATAACCCAGTTCTCGTACCGTTGAGAACTTTGATGGATATTGATACTACTGTAGTTCCGCGACAGGTGCCATCAGCAGACGCTACTTCACCCAGAGTAGTTGTCACAAAGTCGATACCATTGACTGACAACATGTATGCATATAGGCGACCCAGAGATCAGTACGATTCTGCTTCATAAAAAGGATATCAAGCAACCCCCATTCGTCGCTCGCCACCTTTTCACAGTAAAGCAAGAACCAGCATTTCAGCGGGTTGCTGCCGATGATGCTTGCGTTCAGCGAAAACACATGCGTGTCGGTCCTCGACAGCCAGTCTCGCGTTCCGTTGGTTTTGTGCGCAACGTAGTAGTCGCCATGCAAATTTCAAAGAGATTGTCGTGACGCATTGTTGCAGATTCGGCATATACATTTGCGGCCGGATCGATTGACACCATTTTGCAGAGCTCGCTGAAAAACACCTGGCTGGCATCGTACGTTGACCTGTCGACGAAAGCGCCGTTCGTGAAATATGATATGAGAGAAAAGCACACTTCGAAAAAATCGTCGAAGCTGCTGTCGTCCAGAAGCTCGACCTCGACCGTCGGCCGTCTGCTTGCAGGGACTTTGATGTCTATCAAAATAGAGCCAATCTGTTTGCTATAACGTTTTATCTTCACACTCTCTGACAGAATGATGTGGCTCGGCGGGTAATCGTGAGTGATCTCGGATGAGACGTGGAGCTTGCCAGCACAGCGGGTACTTGAACAGCGATGCTTTCGACACCAGGACGCCGGAGCGCTTGCGATATTTTATCGACGGATTATCGTTGGATATAAATCGTTCCTCTATGTATTTGGTACATGTAAAACTACCGGATTTTTCAAAGTAATTTGCGTTGAGTTCTAATAAAAATATACACAAAATGTGGAACGCTATCTAATCTGCAAAATCCAGTAGATAACTGTTCTGGCTCCTTCGAGCATGTCCCCAATTAGGAGATAAGAGATCCAAAAGTAGTAACTCTACCTACTAAAAAGGGCATCGGGAACAAAAGTGCTGCCCGGTGGTGCCGTCAAGTATCCACCCGATTATTTGTTAGGTGTGATACATATCTCGAAATTTGCAATGTTGCTATAAGTAGTATCCTAGACTTCAATAGAATTTACGACACAAAGTAATGGATGCGATCTAGATGCGACTTTATCAGTGAAACAAAAAATAAGCTTTGTCGTCATCCGCTTACCGCGCCATAGAGGTCATTTCTTGAGACTGCATCTAGTTGTTCTCCGTGTATCGTGAAGTCATTTAAGGTTTCCCGCAAGCCTTTGGCAATTAAATATGAAGTTATATTGCTTGCCATATTACAATCATCTTTTTAATTTTTCGCTATGGGTATTATTCGCGACACCATCCGCAATGCCGTTGATTTTGGCGTTGGATTAACAGCTGAGTCGGCGGCGGCACTTAAGGCACGCGGCCACAATCAGCATGAGAATGTGCAGTCGAATATGCGTCCGCCCACCATGCATTCACAAACCTCTCAACTTCCTCCACCATATCGCGAAACTGATACCATCAGGGTCAAGGTAGACGAGAAGAAGCAGAAAGAATATGACTCCGAATCCGAAGGAGACGCTGATGAGGATGACTGGGAGCAAGATGAGGAGTTGGAAGATGAGAGTGATACTGGATACGACTATGAGCACGAAAGTCATAAGAAGCGTGTGACAGAGTTTAGCGCTCCACCCGCACCGCAGCATCGCCCACCTCCCAACACGTTGGTGCTGCCCGTTATTATTCCTCAACGACGACCAGGAACACGAAACCGCGGATTTGTGAGAGCCTATGCACCGGACTTGGCGAGGTGTGGTATTTACGAGGAGGATTTTCTAAGGTTCCACAAAGAGCTTTTTACATCTATGCAGGTATGCTATAACTTTTTGATTTGATTGCGGTTGTCAAAGTTTTCATGAACTGAAGAGTTTGGGTTTGCCACAGTCTTCGAAAACCATCACAGTCATCAATCTCGCCGCTTTCGCGGTTGGTTTTGTCCCATCTGTGACCGCGCTGGTCTTGAGCACAGTTGTCCAGTAAGTGGTACCTTCTTGTTCCTAGCAAGTCCTATTCCCGAACCACTGATTTAATACGGCATTTGATATAGAACTGCTGCTGGCTTTGCGGCCGCTATCCAGGGTCGGGTCCAGTGCAGCAAATTCATGCAGCACGCCAACCAGGCATACTTCAACCCACGAGGACTGCACGCGGTTATCATGACTTACAAGCCTGAGGACAGTTCGCAGCGTTTTCTAAGCGCTGAGCTGTCACAGGCATTTGAGAACTCCTTGTTACCCAAAAAGTGGGTGGAGAAGAAAAAAGCGACGACAGCGACCGAGCTACCTGATAGTTGCCCTCTTATCTACCCCACCGCACCAGAAAACCATAATCAAGCAAGCGAAAGCGGTTTAAAATCTACCGGGAGCAATATAAAATCGGCTTATAAATTTGTTCAAGGCTATAGTGACCGTCGTGGTGAGCAACTTGTTTATGATTTTTTTTAGGTATATTGATTTGTTATCTGACGACATCATGGTAATAGCACAACAGAAATACATAGATGAGCATCGAGACAGCAGCCTGGCGGGACCGGCGCCACAGTTCTTGTCCCAGCGCGGGAGACCAGACTCAGGCAAGGGGAGCACTATCATAGGAACAGCCTTGCGCGGTATCACTGGATCGACAACAAGGACTCGCAGAGAACAGCGGCGAATGCGCCGTGCTGAACGTAGGAGAGCATCTGGAAGAACTGAAAAAGAAGTATGGCATCTTTTCTTTGTTTTGATACTGCATTATATCGATGTTCTAATATCGTACTGCGATTGGAAAGGGCATTTTACGCAGGTTGATGAAGCCTAATGTTCTGTATTTGTACATTGCTGAGATACCACCAGAGTTGATGCACTTTGTGGATTCGAATAATTACTAAGCACTGTTGTTATGAAAACCATGATATTTGACTTATTACTGACATTGGTGAGAAACATGAACTGGTAGAATGAATGTAAAAGCCACTTAAACACCCGTTATTATTGTGTGCTGATTAATGGTCTACCAGTTGTTTGGATATTTGTATGTATTTTTTTTACTACAGGATTTACCGTCTTTTGTGTAATAGTCTGCTTATCTCCAATTGATTATTCGCGGTGGCCACCAGAGCAATTCGTCGTCCTCCCATTTTTCTTTTGCGCGTAAGGTGCAAAGAAAAAATTGAAAATGTTGCTTTGTGGGACCTTATAGTTGAGTAACCAACATGGACAACTATATTGGTGCTAACCAAAAACAATACATGCTGTTAAGCGTAAGGGATGACCCGTCGTCTATTGACTTTGACATGGTTGACTTCGAGAATTCCGACCAGCCGACAAATTCATACCAAGATGCCGACATGGAAGTCGAAAACGAAAGGATGGAAACCTACTTCTTACCTGTGAGAATTCTGACTGAGATTGATACCTTGGCCATTACTGGTGAGAACATAGCAGAAATTCTTCCATCCATTTGGCACCAACCCCCTAGTGGAAGTTCCCCAGAAGGTAAGACCAGTGAAACCTAGAGGTCCTTACAGACGGTACACCACACACCAGATCGAAAAATTATTTGATATAGTGATTGCGGAAGGCAAAACTGCCAAAAGAAGCGGAAGTTATGACAGGTATCAACATCAGAACAGCTCAACACGACATCAAGCATATAATGACGATAAGGAAAGGCGCTTGCCTGTCAGCGTTAGGAAACTTGGAGCTGGACGCAAAGCTAGGTTGACAGAAGCTCACTCTCAATTTTTGATAGACTATGTTGACAAGTATCCAGCTGCTATACTCTCAGATATCAAGCAAAATCTTTGCGAGGCGTTTCCAGGACTATCGATATCCACCTCTGCTTTGCACAGATATCTGATCCAGAAGTGTAAACTAACACTGAAAAAGCTTGAAAAATTGCCTGTTGCAAGGAATAGAGATCGAGTACTCAAGCTGCGAATGGAAAAGATTGAAGAATGGGAAGCTATGTCAGACATGGACTTTGCCGGAAATTGCGTGTTTATCTATGAGGCAGGATTCATTCTACATACACAGCACAATTACGGTCGCTCTCGAAAAGGCACGCCAACCAAAAGCGTTTTGCCAACGGCAAAAAGCATTACAATTACATCTTAGGCTCCATATCACAGGCAGGGGTCATAGATATCTCAATTGAAGAAACCTTAGGCTGTCTCAACATTCAAAAAGAGAAAAGCGAATGATACAACGGCTACATTTATAAATGGTCGGGCTGGAGCAAGTTTCTGGCATATTTATCCAATGTGATGGATGTACTAGATCGAAATGATATGAAGTGGAATTATCTGGTGATGGATAACGCTCCCATCCATATCCCGGCTAAGATACGTGACCTAGTAGAATGTAGAGGCTATAAATGGTTGTATTATCCGCCATAATTCACTTTTCTGAATCCCATTGAAGAATTTTGGTCCAAATCAAAGGCTGGAATAAGAAGAAATGCATTGACTGCTGATGATCGACTGAGTGACCGTATTTGAGAGTCTGTCCAAATGGTTAACCCGACCTGACTGTCAAACATGGATTCGTCATGCGGTGGCATTCTTTCCAAGGTGCAAGCGATAAGATATCAACCTGTGAGAAGACAGAATGGACTATTCAGGAAGTAGTTTAATTAGGGAGTCTGAATATGTGGGTTATGTATCGTTAGCTAATCCGCAGATCAATGCTTGGTTACCTTGGCTTACAAAGAAAAATAAAGTCCGCTCCAGCCAATGAAACAATGCAATTTTTGTTTTCTTCCTTGCCAAAAGTTGTATAATATGTAACAGGTTTATTTGCATAAAATGAAAGTTGAAACTTTTCTCTATATAAAAATTTAAAAAAATTGCCGACTTGTCTGCCAAGAAGGATGATAAAAGCATTCAAAGTTCGGAAAGAGTTCATTGTTTGAAAAGCAGTCCTATTCGGGTACGTCGTGTTCCCATTACGCTATTCTTTTCCAATATCTCTTTTCTCCACTGCTTTCATCATTCATTTCCTGTCCAGTGTTCTCTTTATCAACTATAACCTTACCTACGATCAGGTAATCAGCATACTATCTATCACCAGACAGTCTATTCACTTGAACCACTTGAACCATATCATTTGTGTATTCATCCCATGCATACACCTTGACAATATTGTCGATTCTCTACCACAAGCTCTTCCAGTATTATTTTCATCAAAGTTTTAACGTCTTTTTTTATTTAAAGTGCTCACTGTTCTATCTGCATACATATTCATCTATCCCACTACTATCTTACTGCAGAGTTATTCGTCAAAATCCTAGTTCAAGGGTGAGTAATTAGTTCTTGATCAGTGCCTTGATTATATTCAGTATACCAATGCCTGACTGCAAGTGATCATAGCTCATGCCATGGTGAGACGCGAGAGATCACTATCTCCCGGTGAAGGCCCTTCATCCAAGCGGCCACGGATGGAACCTAGTGAAATGGAAAATGTCAATGAAGACGACGACGAACACAGCAACGGTAAACACTGCATTTTGTGACTCTGCATATCACAAATTTAGAAACTGATAAGCATGATTATTCAGAGGAGCCTCATCAGGCCTCCACAAAGCATGTGGAATGTATGGCCACTTAAGATCCACAAGTAAAGATTGCCCTTTGTATCGTCCACGTCCCGGGAAGCAAAGGCCAACTTCTAAAGCACCACCACCACCACCACCACCAGATCCTCCTGATGATGAACTTGAGCCGCCACCATTTCCGCAACCTATTGACTCTTTCTGGGTGAAAGACCACCGCGTTTACAAATGCGGACTCAGACAACTGTTGCGAACCCCTCATCTTGAGGACCATATTTGCTCCAGAGTGGAGTATATAACCAAGTTGAGCTTCCAGGCCTCACGGTTGATCCAACTCCACGTCCAAACATTGATTGAAGAAGATTTGCCGTTTCCTGACATCAGGAGCGAAAATTGGATTCGACAAGCTTTCCGTATCCTGCTCGGAAATTTGGACCAGCCGAATATAAGGGACATTGACCTTATAGTGACATACAGGAACTTCTTCGTGCCCGAACTCGGCCAATACCAAATTGATACCCTACCACGCACCGGCCAACTTCTGACCTATGCTGTGAGGACTTACAGGGTAAACATTGGCAATCACATAAACTCACACTTTGAATCAATGTGTCGACGCTGGCTTCGAGAATGTCTCCGGATCAGAGGCTTACCACAAAGGCATGCTCGCCTTATGGCAGAGTTAATTTGGCAACATGCCACAAATGGAAATGATCAAACTGCACGTCAAGAGGCTGACACTGAGTGGGCACAAGTAGAAGAGATTGAAGGCGAAGTAGATGATGTTGAAGAGCTCGATCCAGTATTCCAACCCTACGCGGATCGAATACGAACCAATACAGTCGATGATCAAATGAAGATTAAGCTCATATATGAATTTAATCTTATGTTTACCTTATGGTCGACCAAGGTCTACAGTCTAGTGCCACTCTGCTCATGGGAGGCAAAATATATAACAATTGATACCGACGGATTATACTACCTGTTAGGTGGAAAACCTAGTCTTCGCCTCGAACCTGGTGAATTTGGACAACGTCAACAAGAGTTTTGGCGACAACATTTTAATCTTCCTGCTCGTTTGTTTACCGAAGATATTGAACAGGGTCACCAATTGTTTGACTTCATGATCACTACTGATGGTGTAGGCGTGTCTGTCCATATATGCAGATGGAAACAGGTATGGCGATATGACGAAACGCCCGAGCAGCGCCAGGAACGCTTGGAACGGGCAAGAGCTGCTAGACAAGAGCTATTGTTTGCCAGGATACGGCAGTCAGCCGAGCAAGAAAATCTGCCTTGGGTGGGGGTGGACCCTGGGAGGCAAAGTATGCTTACGGCGGCAACCCTTGACCGCCCAAGATGGTCTTATCAAATGTCCTCCAAACAATACCACCATGAGATAAAGGCAAATGATAAAAGCCATCATCGTCAATTCCAAGTGCAACGAAATGGGCTAGGAGAATGGCAAACCGAGTTAAGGACGATGAAAACTCACAGCGCCGGTTCCACCATCGAGAGTTTACGTGATCTTTTTTCAACTCCTCATCTATCACGCATGTTTGCTATTTGCTTCAACCGAACCATCAAGCACAAACGATTCCGTACTTACATACACAAGCAAAGAACCCTTGAAAAGATATGCCAAGAATTAATCGACAATCATAACCCCCATCGTGTTATATTTGCATATGGTATGGGCGGGTTTAACATGAGGGCAAGGGGCTACAAACCGTCTCCCAGCAAGCATTGGTGGATAACATCAAGACTCATCAAGCTCGGTGCTCTAGTGGTCAACATAAATGAATATAACACTTCTCAAGTTTGTTCATCCTGCTTCCAAGGCACAAAGTTATGTGCTGTGGGATCCAGACGAGATCCATTTGTTACGCGTCCAGTATCAGTTGCGAAACCCATTTTGTTAGAAGATGGACCAACAACATCTGTCGTACAATATGGAACCGTGACATTAATGCTGCCTGTAACATGGTATACTTGGCTCTACACAAGGTCTACGGCTTGGATCGGCCAGAAGTCTTTTCTGTCCAACTGCCACAGCCCGAAGTAGCTCGTGACCCTTTCCCGAGCGAGCACCGAGGCCACGAATAATCCTATCCTTCTGAACGATAACGTTTGGAACGCGGCGTAAGTCCGTGTATGACAAGTAAGCAAAATATTTTTACCGCCTCGCATTTTGTTGCAGCCCGCTGACGCAATTTAATTTTCTACTCACAGTACATTTCTCTTTTACAGTTCTTTTTAAATTGTTTTGCACAGAGGACAGTACATTTTGCGTGAAGGAAAAAATGTATTTGCGTAAATAATAAGCAAGTTTTGCGTCAACGTGATAGAGAACATTCGATGCGTAATATATAAAGTGAGCAAATTCATGTTAGCTCTCGAAAAATGAATGTGGTAGCACTGTTTAAATACAAATTTATACTTGACTTACGTAAGGGATGCTTGAGGTTGAGGCAAGCATACAGAGACGGGTATCATTTTTTCTTTCGTTCAAATATGGCGGGAACATTGTTATCATTCATTGCTGCATAGGTTGCGATATGGAACAAGTTTCTTGACGCATTGCAGTCTCTATTCCATACGGTTCTACAGGTTTTACATTTGAGAACTGCATGGAGAGACAAGCCGTGGGCATGCATGTGGTCAAGTGTGCGTGTATTGCGCTTGGAGCAAACTTGCGAGGAGTACGGTTCAGGTACAAGGAGAACTTTCAGATTCGCCACTGTTCGCTGGAGTCGGCAGAGAGAGCGATAAATGACCTTGTATGCTGCTGCCTTCTTTCCTCTCCAACTGGTTCCAAAGTCTCCATCGCCAAAGGCAATGACTGTCCGTTTCTCGAGTTCATCGGCAGGTAGATTTGGCCTCCACTTGGACGCTTTGTTGGAATTTGGTTTTTGCCAGTGAACCTGTGGCCAGACTTTGTGTTTTCTCTCGTTTGTGCTCGGCAACGAGGTCCCGTATTTGCCACTACCTGGAAGTACACAGATCTCATGAATACAAGAAACCTTTGTGAAGTAACAAATTGAGACGATGAACTTACCATTGCCAAGTCTGCGACATGTTTCTGATACGGCTTGCTGCTTTTTTAGATACCGTTTGAATTTGGATTTGTTGAACCGTACATCCAAAAAATTGGTTATTGTCGAATGATGAATGAAGGTATACTTGATATAATCGTCAAAAGCGGCAAGGTCACTGGTCTTTGCTGATGGCATGTTTTGTTCGATATCGATAATAAGTCGATGCTTTTTTTTCCACTTTAAAGTTCGTTGATTCTCCAAGTTGAACCCGCACATGTGATGATACTCTTTCGTAGAACTTCTTCTTATTTCATGATTTCCTTGGTGACCATCGGAAGCAACGAATACGTCGGTTATTCCCGGGTCAACGGCCCAAACACGATCTTTTTCCAAATCAATATTTATGCTCGACCATTTAACTTCCTTGCATTTGGCTTTCGGAGGTCTGGCAAACAGAAAGGAGACAGAGATGCCATCCGTTTCAATGGAATTTCTATAAATTGTAAAAGACAAGGATTGCAATCATTACCATTGATGTTAACCTCAAAGATATTGAAAGTACAAAGAACTCACTGAAACATGCGTCTTTTCTTATCAAAATCATTTTGGTGGTCGCTCGTACCAATTCTTTCAAACTTGAAAATCTCTTGGAAAACGTTCGTTTTTTCAATATGCGTTGCCGAATGATTGTACTATAACATATAACACGACGTCAATACCTTGCTTTCTGATATTGCTATCTTTTGATGTATCACCACTTGTTTACCTTTTTCTCTGTTATTTGGCAGAGCGATTGGTAATCAATGTGAACATTACGTTGCTTGAGGGACAAGATGGGCAGCAACGTAAAACGCCGACAACCTTTGGGATCTGGGAACGTTTTTGGCCGGAAAGCTTTTGACCTAATTTTTGATTGTACTTTGTGAATCAATGAATTGATGGCAGCTAGCTGTGTCTGTGATAAAAGTGAGACAGTTCTTTGATCCCATGGCTTTCCTTTCTTAACATTAATACGCTCTCTGATCTTGGAATTCAGTTTGTTCTTGAAGTTAGTGGAAATGTTATCAGTCCCAAAGATCTTCATGATCTTTCTGTGTACATAGCCTTTGGTTGCTGCTTGCTTGGGAGTAGGCTCGCGGCTGTATCTTCTTCCTTCAAAGAATACAAGAATTTTGAAGAAGAAGTTATAAAACTCATGTGGTTTGGAGTACACCAGCAATTCCAGTGAGAGCAGCTGAGGGTTGTTTGGCATTTCCTTTTGTATTTCCCTAATCTTGTGTTATTAATTATGCTACAACATTGAAACAAAGTCGGTTGTCATTTGTACATACTTGAGTATTTCGTTTACCAATTGTATGGTTTTGCGTCTATCCTGAATTGCCATCGTTTTCACAAAGAGGGGAAACAGCGCTTCTTGTGAGCATGCCTTCCGTTTTATGTAGTTAGTCAATTTCCAAACGTGGCCATTTTCCATCTTCTCCCATTTAACTGGATCCTTCTTTGATGCTTTATCATCTTCTTCTTCTTCGTACTGCACAGATTCATAGTCAACCTGCTGATCATCGATTTGGATGTTGTGACGTAGCTCCCACAGATGAAAAAATATATAACGTCCTAGTCTGTCATCGAAGTGATCGGCAAGGTGATTTATCAGAGTTACAGAATGGTAATTTGATATCTGTTCCATACTCTAGGACCTTAAATTACAGAAGCAATCAGTTGCTGCCATTTAAGGCGATACAGAAAGTGAACATCAAATTACCTTTTCCTCCAACTGTGGCAAGCGTCCTTTGAAATGCGAAGCTAGTTCCGTATCAACAACTTGACTGAGCATTGCTAGTGTTCTGCCGAGTGTGAGTTTTCCAAATACGGTGTCAAGGTTCTGATACTCGAGTTTTTCGGCTTCGTAGCATCGCATCAACAATTGAAAAGCAATTTTCGCCATTTGTTTTGCAGTATCAGAATCCACCTTGGCAACTTGTAACAGATTGCAGATGATTTGGTCAAAGTCCATTGATTCCTTGTTTCCACTCAGAATACAGCGGAGGAGATTCTGGAAATAGACCTTTCCGCCATCTTTACCGTAGACTAAGGAAGTAAGAAGTATCGTACGAGCCTTGTTGCACAGATAATCCAAGTAAGGGTAGCATTCCATCACGTAAGCTATTAACAAACTTGTTGCCATTTGTGCTAATTTCTTGGATTCGTTCATTATTCCCGCGATTGACTGTATTGTATTTAGTACCTTCTCTTGTATTTTGCTGTGGGGTATCGCTCGGCGAATATTGGTGGCGACATTCCCGACATTTAGTGTGACAGTGGGATGTTTCCTTTTCAAATCAAATGCAAGCTTGCGCGATTCATTCATCTTTCGCTTTTTCACTGGTTCCTCCACCATATCTTCTTCTGACAAACCTGGCGCATTGTCCAGCTTGCGCTTTGAACGGCCGGATGGCTCAGCCTTCGCCTTCTTCTTCTTCTTCTTCTCCTTCTTGCGCTTCTTATTTCCCAGAGTATCGGGCTTGGCCTTGTACATTTTATAAGCAGATGGTATTTACGATGCTTTCTTAAACTCTGAGAACTCTTTGAACGTATATCGTAACCCATCCTCATTAGGATGGGTTGCGATTCCATCAGCGTTTATCCTCTTTCGTTCTAGTGGCCGACATTTGTTGAATTGCCATTTACGCTGAAAGCGTATGTCAGAGGTGCAACTATCATAAACCTTGGTTAATATAATTCAGGTGATTACCTGATGTTATATCTGTTTTCTTACCCTTTGGCATCCTTTGCGGACTTTTGCTGTTGTTGTTGCAACTGCTTTATTTTGAGCAACTTTGATTTCAAGGTATTTTGATGGAACAATAGTCGCTTTTCAGAGGTTTCGACAACGGCACCTACAAGTTCTTGCTTTTTAGTGCCGAAAATCTTGTAGGCCTTGGAAAAGGCAATCTTTTCCTCATTCTTTGCCTTCACACGATCAAGCTCAAGATAACAAGTCAGAATATCTTTGACAGTGTCTTGCTTAATATTTTTGACTAGGGTACAGTTGGTTGCTATTCCAAGCCCGGTGATGTTTGGGTCATAATCGTTGCCACTGACAACGCCAACACAGGTCCATTGTGGCGATGTCATGTTCAAAAGCTCCAGTATATCTGATTTCTTATAAAACAAATACCCTTGCTTAGCCGGTCTTAAGATGTGGTGAATATTTTCGTAAAAGAGCAGATCCGAATCACCGCTGACAACAACTGCGTTTGCTGTTAAGTCAAGGTTACCGATATGAACATCAGCCTCACCATCACATTGAACAATGGACCAGCCATCTTCTTTAGCAGTTTCGAATATTTCTTGCATCATGTTGGGTGTGAGTTCGAAGGCACGACGAGCTGAACGGAAAATTGCGTCTATATGACTTCCAGATATTCGTCTTCCTTGAGCCGCTTTTCCCTCGGCTATTCGCAATAATCTCTCTGTTGTTTTCTGATCCTTTTCTTTTCTCTGTTGACGTTTTTCGGACGTACATTTCTTCTCTTTGGTTCTTCTTCCATCAATATACAACGACGAAATGTTTTTCGGTAAGGTGGCATTAAGATGATTTATTAAAAGTTTGGCTGCCATGGAGATATCATGTCGGAAGAAATTGGTAAGGATCATTGGGTAAAATGAGCCTAAGAGGTCCACATGAATTGTGATGGGATCTTTAAACAGAGAGCTTAAAGAATCAATGTTTTCGACAAATGACGAGGTCAGTCCTCTTTTCTTTAGGAATAAATGTGTTCCTTTTACACCCATATGAAAAGCTTAAGTGATGAGGGGAGAAATATAAACGGCGTATAGTATACAAATGGGCGAAGGTGAAGAAAGAAGAGAGATTCGAACAGCTACTGATCAGCGTGATTGATCGTTATCAATGCTCAAAACGGTGTCTGACAACATTTTGTTGTCGGCATCCTTTTTGTCTTTGTGACTAGCGATTCAATGACTTTAGAGAAATTTGTGTACGATTATGGTCTCAAGATGTAGCATCCAGGATATCAAAGCATAATAGTCAACGTTAGATTCAATTAATCCACAGTTGTTGTTGGATACGTAGACGAGAAAATGCTCGTTCTTGTTCCAACGCGACCACTTACCACCGTCGCCTTTTCATCATTTGCCTTTCTCTTTTTGGATGTTGATACACGTTTCCTCAAAGATATATCTATAACCCCCGCTTGTGATATTGCGCCCAAAATGGTGATTGTTATACCTTTGGCCGTCGGCACGATGCTCTTGGCTGGTGTCCCTTTTCGAGAATGGCCATAATTCCGTTGAGTATGGAGATTGAATCCTGCCACATCGATATATACGCAGTTCCTACCATAATCCATTTCTGGAATCGCTTCCCATTCTTCAATTCTTTCCTTTCGCTGTTTGAGGACACGGTCACTACTTCTTGCAGCTGGTAATTTTGTAGTTTTGAGTGTCAATTTGCACTTTTCAACCAAGTGCCTATGTAACGCGGATATTGATATTGATAACCCGCGGAACGCTTCGCATAGGTTTCTTCTGATGTCCGATAACACGGCTGTTGGTTGCTCATCAACATAGTCTACTAGGAACTGGGAATGCGCCTCTGTTAGCTTGGCTTGACGTCATGTTCCCAGCTTTCTGCCACTTAACGGTAAACGTCGCTCCTCGTCATTATTGTACCTTTGATGTGATGTTGCGCTGTCCTGATGTTAATCCCTGTCAAAAGCGCGGCCTCTTTCGCAGTCTTACCCTGCTCAATCACGTAGTCAAACAATTGTTCGATTTGATGCGCAGTGTACGTCTGTAAAGTCCTCTTGCTTCCCGTTGAGGCAACTTCTCATTGGAGGTCTTACTGGTTACAGTGAGTGTAACAACTTCCGTTGGTGGCATATGTCGCGATACGACAATATCAATATCCATGAGAGTTCTCAACGGTACAAGGCAAGTGTAAATGACTGCTCCCTCCTCCTGCATGTCCATCGGTTGGCTTACATCTACTTCATCGACCGATGTCCCCACATCACACATGTTCACTTGCCATAGTATTATTGTGTCTCCTGCTGTGTGCTCACTTTAATGGGTCGTTTTCTTATCGCACATATTCAATTTTCTGCAAAACTCTAATTTACGCTTGGAGCTGACCGGCGAAAAATACAACAACATGCTGATGCGAAATCTAGCTCACGGCGGCGTAAATAAATTTGATGGCCATCGCAGAACTTTTTTGGAAATCCGGTAGACTCACCCCGATATCGGATATGAGAGGTACTAAGTGACGGCTTTTTCTGGCCAATCATGTGCGATATTGGATTTGATTCGTCTGCTACTCTGTTGGCGGGTATTTCTGTCGATGAATGTGGTGTGTCACGGGGGGGGGTCTTCGAAGGCTATCTTCGGTAACTTTTATCGTTTGTCCCGTGAAACCAATACAGATTTTACTGCCCTGTCCTTATCGGTCCAGGATGATCTTTCTCTACTCTGGAGCCACAATTTCTGGATCCAATGTCAGAAGAATTCAGAGATTGTCCGCACCCACCCGCCCATTTACGATAGCTCTCTCGTGTTATGATAGGGACTTGCAATTAGATAGATAAAACTTTTTAATACACTGTTTTCTCTCGAGAATAAAGTCAGAAAGATGGTATCACAATCTGGGGATCCATGCCATCGGATAATGACAGGAGGCGTTCGGTTCGGCCTAACGGCCTCCGCCAATAAAACCAGTGTCATCTGCACTTACAGCTGTCTATCCAATTCTCACAATCTATGATTATTTTTCCAGCATTTACCGCCTGATATTTTTCACTCAAAGATGTTATGGAGAATTCATAAATTACAAGGACTTCGGAGGCGAGTGCAAACCTAAATGGTGATATTGTCCGAAAGCAACTTCTAAGGGTAAATCTTTAGCATTCCAACCTGTACCTACATCCGTATCTGAATTTTAGGATCTATTCTTAACCGAAAAAATATAAACCGGAAACAGATACTGGATGGTCCGTAGTACTCATATCAGTTGAAAGAAATTATCGATATCAGTCAGTTGTCAAACTTTTTATTTTAAGGTCCTAAGGTGGACCGAAGCTGAGATGTCCTTCATCTTTCAGTCACTTCCCACGACACTGTCTTGTCTGTCTTCCTTTCACCATACTTTTTCTTGTTCTTATCAGATATCATGAGCGCCCAGTCTTGTAAGCAAATTTTCTGGTGTTTAGCCTACTAGCAATGGAAACTATGCTCATATCAATTTCGTCTTCTTTCTTTAGATATCTACGACACCATCATCCAAAACGGTGTAATCATCGACACATTATCCAAGACTGAAGTGAGAGCTGATCTTGCTATCAAGGACGGCAAAGTGGCAGCAATAGAACCTCATATTGCTGCCGAGGAGGCTGCGGACGTTATCGACGGCTCTAATCAATATGTATGCCCTGGTCTCATTGATCTGCACACCCATGTCTACTGGGGTGCAACATACTGGGGTATTGAAGCAGATGCTATTGCTGCGACTACTGGTGTTACGGTAAGCTCGCAGGAGATGGCCAAAATAGGCATGTTCGGTAGAACTGATATACTTTTGAAATAGACTTGGGTGGATGCGGGTAGTGCCGGCGCATACGGATTCCCAGGATTCCGCCGCTATGTTATTGAACAGTCTAGTGTTCGCATCTTCTCCTTGTTGCACATATCTGCTCTAGGTCTGACCGGTCGAACCTATGAACTTACGATGGATGAACATGTTGATGTGGAGTTGGCGGTAAAGACAATCCAGAGCAATCACGATACCATCAAGGGTATCAAAGTGAGACTTGATCGAGACGCAACCAATGGAAGTGGTCTTCGTGGTATGGAGCGAGCTCGTCAAGTATCTGATGAAACTGGTGTGCCTATCATGATCCATATTGCCATGCCTCCACCGCATTTGAGCGAATTTGTAAAGTATATGAAAAAAGGTGACATCTTGACACATTGCTGTACGGGCCGTTCAAACAAGTTGGTTGATGATGATGGTGACATCCTCCCTGTATACCACCAGTTGAAGGAGAAAGGTATTATCCTGGATCTTGGACATGGGACTGGCAGTTTCGATTACAGCACAGCTGAGGCCATGCTGAACCATTGCGTTGTACCCGACGTGCTCAGCAGCGATTTACATCAACGTAAGTTGTCAACCAAAAAGAAAAAAAAAAACCTTTCAGAAGGCGTCTATTGTTGACGCGTATTTTCCGATAGTCTCACGATCAGCTAATGTGTATGACCTTCCCACGACCCTATCCAAATATTTGAACATGGGAGTTCCGTTGCCCGACATTATCGCCAGGGCAACTATCGCGCCTGCTGCAGTCATCAACGAGCCGCAGTTGGGTCACTTGAAGGTCGGCAATCCAGCTGATATTGCCCTTTTCCGCATTGAAGAAGGAGAGTATTTGCTCAAGGATTCAGCCAACAATGAGAGAATCGGCAAGAAGATGCTGGTGAATACTGGTAGGCATTTTTTTAGCTTCATACCTGCTTTGATGAATTCGTGTTTTCTCTTTAGCATATTAAGGTCCTATTTTCCCAACAGCTACCTTGGTTAACGGCGTTCGTCTGAAGGCTACCAAGGAGTCCCAGCCACTCCCCTGGGTTGCACGAGATTTGGCTAGGATCGCTGCACTACATAAACTAGGTGCTGATAAACATGAGTGCTAAAATACATACAGCTAGAGCGGTGAATAAAAGCTTATGCATTATATGAACAAACATGAAAAAGTAAAGTGGAGAGAGAGAGAGAGTGTGTGTGTGTGTATGGGTCCCTTTATTACTTTGTAATATGCCCATTCTACTCTTCTTAACTTTTATTTTTTCTCCACAGGAAGTAACCATTATGCTATAATATACTGCCATATGCGTTTACATACAAGAAATAAGGTGTGTTGATGTTTACCAACCTCTAACGGGGACCCAGACGTCGACAATCTCATCTCCGTTCTCGTCAATGATCAAGAAGAACTGGTAGCAGGCGGCAGTGAGACAGCAGTGGTTGGGAACTACCCGGAAGACATCGCCAACCTTGACACGTTTGAAGTCTTCAGCAGGGACTTCAGTGACAATGCTGTGCTCTTGAGCAAGCTTGTTGAGTTTCCAGTTGGGCTGACCAACAATAGTACCGAATCCACCTTGGGGAGCAAGATCCTTGGAGAAACCAAGAGAACCCCCATCCATCAACAAACTTCCTCGCTCGGGATAACGGCTGGCAACGCGACAGAGGACAGTGACAGCCAAATCATTTTCATCCAACAACTGAGTAGCAAGTTGCTGACGATCGTTGAGAACGAATGAACCAGCATGGAGTTCTGTGATACCTTCCAATTCTGATTTATCAACCAAACCAGCTGCCCTAACAGTGGGAGTAGCACCAATGGAGATGTTCTCAAACTGGACACCATTATCAGCCAGGAACTTCTTGTAATCTAGAGCAGCATCACGCTCAGCTCTGAGGAAGTTGATAGCGGCATTGGGATCACGAGAGGCATAAGAGTGACCAGCATGAGTATAGAGACCAACAATATTGAGGATGGGTGATGACACCAGGCGTCTTGCCAAATTCAGAGAGTCTTCATTATGAATTGCGGCTCCAGCACGTCTAAACATTTACCCCGCATTGACGTTAAAACATGATATGGCAAGGATACCTCGCATTATACACACAGCGACATTTACCCATTACCGCACTCAACCTTCATATATACATTGACTTTCTGTGGGACCTGGCCACCGAATTTCTGCTGACAGTAAACCTCCAAAGCATCCAAAGTTTGTTCGTGATCTGCACGGATAACCGGATATTAGCGTCCTGCCAAGAAGGACACTATAAATTTCTAAATGCACAGAGAACCTACCAATGAAAATGCAGAACTTTTCAACCTTTTGGCTAAGATGGTACACATCGTCAAATCTGTCAGGGCTTACAGGGAAGCCAAACAAGACATCCTTGAGCTTGCCAGAAGCAACAAGGTGTGAGTTGATGACATAGTAAGCCTCAGCCAAAGTAGAAACAACAATAGCGTCTGTCTTTGCATAGTCCAACTGCATCTCTGTGGCCTCAATGGTCTAACAGTAACAATCCAAGGTTAACAGAACTGAATGGAGAGTCTGCGTTTGTGAGCTTTATCCTACCTTGTGGGTCTTGATGTGCACACGAATCTTCTTACCACTCTTGGCAGCAACAGCAGCAACGTGCTCGCAGTTGCGCTTGACGACAGCACGATCAACCACCAGTCTTGGAGTACGAACTTCCTTCAACTTCTTTCCAACATATTGCTTGACCAAGAATTCCTTGGACGGCACGGAGAAACCAAGAGGTTCTAGGGGAGTGGTTGTCTGATGAGGCAGAGTGAAGACCATAGTGTGTATTTCTTGGGTTTCGAAATAGGTGAGTGATAGATAATATTGGGCCCGAGGTCGGGTTTAAGTATCAATGGAGAATTTAGTAGGGGTCCTGCCAATCGGGACTGACATTTAACTGAACGCCGGCCATTGAAATTTTGGGTTGAAGTTGTTGCGCGTCATGATTAACCTCGAACCATGCCTGCATGTCAAATATAAATAACGGTCCTGTTCAGACACATTTTTCTGTCAAATAAATATGTCTGGTGTTAAAGAAGCTGTTTTCTCCAAGAAGACTGCACCCCTCCGTAAGAATTACAAAGTCCAATACATTAAATTTGGATCAACCATCGTACGAGTAGCAGACATTTTCTGATAAACACTTTCTAACAGGTGGTCCTTACTCTCAAGCTATCAAGTACAATGGTTTAATCTTCTGCTCTGGTACCACCCCTCTCACCCCTGAGGGTAAGCTCGTTGGTGTTGAGGAGAAGGACGTCCAGGCTCAGACCCACCAAGTCCTCAAGAACATCAGCAGTCTTTTGGACGACTGCGGTTCCTCCATGGCGAAGGTCCTTAAAGTCAACATTTTCATCAAGGACATGAACGACCGCAACGTCATCAACGAGATCTATGCTACCTACTTCCCTGATCCCAAGCCCTGCCGTACCTGCGTTGAGGTTGCTCGTCTTCCTATGGACATCCTCGTTGAGATTGAGGTTACTGCTGCTCAATAGAGTTGTTTCTTTGACAGTGACAGAACCCAAAAACAATAGCTCGCCACCAAATGTCACCGCCTTTCAATGTACCATACTTGATTCATGATTCAACAATAAAAAAACCGCCCAGTAAGAACAGAGTTGGTATTTCTGTTTCGCTAGACATTGGTGGGTTACAATTTTGTTGTCAATGAAGGTCTCAGAAAGTTGCAGGGCTCCTGTGAGAGGGACACCCAATATGGTTCCTAGAGATGACCGCACGCACCAGGGAAGCTCGGAAGATTTTTTGTTTTCATGATGGTAACTGAAACGAAAATGAGCACGAGCTTCACCTCGCTTGCTTCCAAGCTTATTTCTCTTAAGCATCATCATGTCATTGAAACCTTTCATCTCCTAACCTTGTTTCTTCTATGTTTACTCGGTATCCATTCAGTGCCACCAATACACTGACTCTCGTCAGTCGATATGTTGTATTTGACAGCTGATTTCTTTCCCGTGTTTGTACTATTGGGTATCATTGGTTTCTATCGATACCTTATCTTTATCATCAAAGTAATTGCCTGGGTAGTTTATGAACCTATTCAACCACAAGAATATCCGTTTAACACGCCAGAACGGGATGTTACCATTGTCGTCCTACGATCGATGCCGGAGAAGAGTTTATCGAAGCCGCCGAGTCCCGGCTAGCTTGTAATCCCAAGGAAAATTTGATTGTCACTGAGGGAAACATGCTGGGTCCATTAAAAGAGCTGGCAGAAAAAATTAATCTACTCAAGATCAGAGTATTGACTGTTCCAAAAGCCAACAAGCGACTGCAAATGGTTACTGGCATTCGAAATACTACAACCGACATTCTTGTGTTCGCCGACGACGATGCAATCTGGAAACCGGAAACGCTCAAATATATATTTTGGCCTACTTTGAAGACGAAAGCATTGGTGGTGTGGGTACATCTCAAACTGTCAAGACTGTGGGCAAGCGACAAACGGTTTGGGAAGTTTTAGCCGGTTTTCGACTTACCGTCCGAAATATTGAAGTGGCGGCCTCTACTCATATTGATGGTTGTGTATGCTGTATTTCCGGAAGGACGGCAACTTACCGAACAGTCATTCTCAAGGACTCAGCTTTTCAAGAACAATTCATTAACGATCTATGGAGAGGTAAGTATCCTGTCAATTCGGGAGACGATAAATTCCTCACTCGGTGGATGGTATCTCATGGCTGGAACACATACATGCAAGTATGCTCCGAGGCCGAATTACTCTCCACTTTCAAAACCGACTGGCGGTTCCTCAAGCACGTACTGCGTTGGACTAGGAATACCTGGCGTAGTGACTTTCGATTCTTATTTGTGGAAGAACATCATTGGCTCAAGCATCCGTTTGTGACCTATACAATGATTGACAAATTTGTTAATCCCCTGACATTACTATCTGGTCCCGTCTCGGTGATTGTCCTCTGCTTTATTGATTGCCATCTACCTGTCTGGGACATTGTTTTGTCCTACGTTATTTGGCTTCTAGGCACCCGAATGGTCAAGTTGTTACCTCACTTCTTCCGCAGACCTCAAGATATTATTCATTTGCCAGCGTTTTTGGTTTTCAACTTTTACTTTGCCATCATGAAAGTGTATGCGTTATTCACACTCAACGTCACAGACTGGGGAACACGAGAAGGGGTTGGAAACGAGCTTGCTGCCGATATCGAGAAAAACGCAATAGCAGCAGCAGCTTCGCTGGATGATTTATCACAAACGACCATAGAGATACCACCTGAAACCGCACAGAGTGAGAAATTCTTGATCAAGGTCGTTGATAATAACACTGAAATCGCCAAGCCATCGGCAGCACATACTCAACCTATCATTCCTGCTATGACGTTGGAGCCTGGGCCTATCGTAATGACTGCATAATGAAGAGGTTCGGATTGAATATCAGTTGTATCCAACATTTGAAAAAATTCTATTGCAGTATAATTATTTCTCCATTGGCCGTTTAATTTCTTTCTATTTTCATCACTTTATTAAAGCAGTTTTAGTTCAACAAGACCTTTGAGTTACAACCTTTCTTTTTTTTTGGTGGTTCTACTTGTCGACTCTTGATGACTAGCGGCTGGAATCACCTCTATTGCGCTTCTTGTCGTTTTTAACTTTTCGTGTTTCATGGATGTGCATCTCCAAATACTCTTCGTAAGAACTAGCGCCTGACTTTTTGGTAATCTTGAAGTTCCTTTTTGTACCTCCTCTTATGATTCGCAAACCAATACGTGATGCTACGGGGAGGAAGACCAGACTTGCGCTGTATAAGCTGTCTCTCTTCTTTGGTGAGTTTATTTCTTTCCGAATAGACCTCAAAGAACATTTTTTCTAAGCAACGAACGGTGGCATCACTATATTTGGACGTATGCTGAGGAAAATTGCATGGAGACTCAGGGTCGTTGATCGACGTCCTTGAGCTCGATGCTACACTGTATCCGCCGGTGAGTTCGAATAATAAATATTCTCCATCATCTTTATCTGTGCCTATCAACGACTCGTTGTCAATGGGTAAATATTATTCCGAACAAGTATCGTCTTTGTCGGATTCATGCTCGGGCATTTGTTCGGAAGCACCAAAGAATCTTCATCGTTTTCTTGCTTACAGTGGACTTTTGTGGAATATTCCACGTCATCATCGACTGGGCTAGGCGAACTGAATGGAGACTGTTCATGAAAAACATCTTGTTGCTCGTTCTCTCGATCTTGCGTCTCTGTGGCCACGTTGTCCGCAGCTGGTGCATATAACTAAACCACAAGTGTTGTCAGTGCTTGTGTCCCTCAGAGCCTTTTTCAGATAAATGCCACTTACTTGATCTACGTTGCTCTTCCTCTGAAGCACGCCTCAGCGTTTCTTGTTGAAATTTGGACTCTTTTTTTGCTCGTATGAATTCCTTTAGAGATGGTCTTACAATTTCGTTAGGCGATGGGCTTATGGAGAGATATTGAATAGCTTCTGTAATTGATGTAATATGCTGTTGGATGCTATCGGTCATATGGGCTTAAGAGGTAAAGAGGTTAAAAAAATAAACCGTAATGTTCATATAAAGTGGGCATTATTCTTTCACCAGATCACCAAAATCAATTGCTCAATCAAAAAGGGGTTGTTTCTGGCCCAATCAATAGCCGAAACACCAAAACCTTCTCATGTGATGGCATGTTCCTTTCATCAAATTTCCATGATGGTGGAGATCAATGGCTCCAAAGAAAGGCGGTGATCTGTTTCCGACCCAATCAATAGTCGTACCAAAGCAGCTCGTCATGACAGTCTATCTCAAGAATCTACTCGCACTCATTAGTCATGAATGTCGACTTCCAGTCAATATGACGATCTGATTTCAAAATCATATACAATCGGATTAGAGTCCTCGGCTACTATAGCGTATCTTTTTCTTTTGTGTATGCGGGCACACTTTTTTGTCATACATTTTCAGTGTATTATTTGTTACGCTGTGCAGTGATATCTTCTTGGTTTTCCGTTGAAACCTTGTACGTTCTCATAGGTGTACTGGTTTTATTTCGCTTGATTCTGGGTCTGACTCCACCACTGGCCACAAATCAGTCTCCCGAAAGAAGATCTATACAAGTTCTACTTGCCTCATCGGCCAAACATAAAGCTACATATGGTAAGCTCGGTTATGCAAATATTATGGAGATGCTCTCAACCTTTGCTTCCTCAGCAGCAATATTGTATTCAAATTCTTGCCCTAAGTAAGTTTTACGGACGTAATGCAAATATAGACGCGGCGCATAGCATGCTCAAATGATGAGGCGAGAAAGTGATAAATAAAACAAGCTAATAAAAAAGATGAAAGACGTGCAGTTATGCAGCTTGCATAGAAACTTTCCTACAATTTGGACAATATATTCACCATATATAGAAATTACGCTTGGCAGCCTGCTTTACTCCCTTTCTGAACGGATTTACGGATGTGACCACTGAGTATATCATTCGCAAACACTGAATTTCTTGCAATTCCAGCCAGCAGAATGCAATTTTTCCGTCCAAAAAGTTCACTTTAGTTTTAGATTTAGATGAATCGAATGTGCTTCCCGCAGAAGCAAACATTGACCTTTTGAAAAGGAATGTTGTAACATACAGTCGTGGCCATACGGTCTGCTACACTGCAGACTGTGAGCCAAGGTTTCAGTTCTTAGGACTAATTGACATAGTCTAAAAGCTTGGCAAGGCCTCAAAGTTCAGCAGAAGGTACGAAATATAAGAGTGGTATCGGTACAAGCTGGCTGTTTTTGATGTTGGCAATTGATTTTCAATCACATCAATTCCGTGCTCTCGGTTGCTTGTTTGCAGCAAAGAAGTGCGGCGATCAGAGCCAACCATAGCGTAATATTCTTTTGTGGAGCAGCGGCGGATTTCATGTAGTAGTCATCCAGAACCAGTTACGGCCGTAAAAATTTGATTTCTACCGGGATCCACAGCCATGGGTTGAAAATATGTTTCAATATCTGTTGCGTAAAAGTCGTCCAGCGAAAGTTGCACACTGTGAATATCGTTGTCTGGCGGCTTCTTTCTTGCAAATAAGAAATTTACTGCTATCCCGTCTGTGAGTATCCGACTGGCGAAGCATTGCTTGCCCAATTTGCGTTTCAACTCTTCTAGACTAAACAGTAAAGCTAGAGACATTATCTGATGTTGAACAATACTAGCTAGGTACTTACTTTCTGATTCTCAGATGATTAAAGTCAAACACTTGGAAAAATAAAGCTGGATAGTCATCCGGACGTCTGGGAGGATTCACGGATGCGAAAAAGCTGGCCAATATTTCCGCGTTTAGGGACACAAACCGCCAGTTTATGGATGGACTTGGCACAATTGGGAAGAGTTTTGGTTGAAAGTCTGAGTCGGATCCTTTGTCATTATTTGTTGGCTGATAATGGCACTCCTCCATCTCTCTTAGCATGAACTTTAAACACGGAATAAAATCGCCTGGCGAACTTGCTAACGACTCTTGTAATGGCAAAGAGATGGGGATGAAGGATCGTACTCTAACGCAGATGGCGTCCACAGTAGCCACTAGTACTAAATCCCGAGGGATACTCTCTGGTCATTTATATTCCATATCAGCTATGAGAGGAAAGGCGTAATCGTTCACAATAGCGTTTGTGCTATTTT
Source organism: Umbelopsis sp. PMI_123 (assembly GCA_021235465.1). Classification (NCBI taxonomy): domain Eukaryota; kingdom Fungi; phylum Mucoromycota; class Umbelopsidomycetes; order Umbelopsidales; family Umbelopsidaceae; genus Umbelopsis; species Umbelopsis sp. PMI_123. The sequence continues at coordinate 107,055 of JAJSME010000031.1, read as the reverse complement.
TTGTAAGCTCATTCTGTATCAATAGATATGTTATGAGTATGATTATCTACGCTACACCAAAGATGAATGCCTTACAGGAAATTTCTGGGCCATCTTGAACTTCACAAAGTGCTTGACTCTGCCTTCGAAGTTTTCGGTAGTATTGTTGACATAGCTTGTAGCCAGCGTAATACACGCTTCCGTTACGACATCCTTTGAACGACGTAACATGGTGATTGGTGGCGTTGATAGACTTGGATGGGATTCCTTGAGATCAGCCCATATTCGATTTATTTCCTCGAGGGGCATCCTAGTGTTTGTAGTAGTTATTTGCTGTTCGAGAACTATCTGCATCAGTGTGTAATAAAAGTTTTGGGTGAAACAAATAGCAGGAATAGGGTGAGCTGTAGAAATGAAGTAGCTTTTGGCGAGGATTTGTGACCTAACGATAACTGATCGTAGATGTCATGATAGTAAGTCGACCTTCTCTCTTAATATGTCTCGGTATTGCGGTCTGACAACATTATCAAACAGACATTTCCGAGTGTAAAATTCATATTTAGGACCAAGTCTTTCTTGTAAGAGTAGTTTGGTCGGTCCCAAATGAGAAGGACAATCTTTGGATCGACTGCTGCTATGCGTTAGTGATCCACAGTGTGGACATGGGTGTGAGAATGGTTGGGGTTTGCAGCATTCTGGTGTCTGCGTCGTTTCCCTTGTTCTCTCTGTCGTTGCGCTGTATTCAAGGTCTTTAAACATATATTTAGAGAATCAAGAACAATCAAGAACCGGTCTATAAACTTGCTTTGCACTTCTGCGTTTTGTGGGCAAGCTTTTGAGCATTTACTGGAGTGGCCATGCTGGCGGCAGTCTCGACAAGCTGAACGGAACACAAATGAATAACAGGGTAACTGTACCAGAATGATAATGTATAAGCATACTCTGTGATTGCTCGCAAACAGCCTACTCCAATTGCTGCTCTTCCAATTTACGTTTCTTTCTTTCTCAGAGCTATTAACTCATGAACTGAAAGACCTACCAAGGATAGAAAATGTAGCGATAGAGTTAACGAACTGATGGCGTATTCTTCCTCTGATGCAGTCTGTCGTGGATGAGACATTGTGTAATGACGATGCTCTATGCAGACAGAGGTGTAGAAGAAAAGAGAATGATTGTTGTCAGACTTGATCACAAACACATTTTATTTTGGTCAAACAGCACATCACTAAAGCCACAAATTATACTTTGATCGAAGCGATTGATGCAGTCTTTCCTAATGGAATTTATAACCTTACCTCGAACCTTTCATCCAAGTGACAGATAGAAAGTTGAAGAAAGGATGGAAGATGCTAGTAGAGAAAGGTAAGGAAGAGAAAGCGAGTTGCAGCCGCTTAGTTTTACAGCGAGAAGATGAATTAAAAAATAACCCAAAATATGTACAACTCGAAAATGGCCACTTTTAAATGTGCTTTTTTCACATTTTCTCACCATTTTATTGTGTAGATTTCGATACAAAGTAGATCAACGGAAAGAGCAAATTGTTTTCTATCTGCTTATCTGCCTTATATAGTGTTAAAGTGCGGTAAAATCCCACTGTAGCTGAAGAAAGACTGTTTCTTTGTCGATTTGTGTTGGACAAGGCACCTTTTTTGGCCTTTCAGATCGCTCAATTAGGCAATCTCTTGTGGATTCATTAAAGAGCATCAGCTTCGAGTGGGTACCAAACAGGTAGGATATGGAATCAATATTAACTTTATGGCAGCTGTAATTTCCCAGCAACCGTCAACGAATACGTATCGTGGACATCAACCGTAACTTGAACCTGACTACATCAATTAAATCGCTGTTTGGTAAGGGCTAAACTTAGCGTCTTACTCCATTGTTTGACCTTTTCTACTGTTCACAGTTTATCTCGATTGGCATTTCTCGCTGCAGGCAACCTTTAAGCCTTTCGAGTATCGACTGGTACTTCTGAACTTATATTTATACAACGCCCAGACAAATATTCCAATCCTTGAAATGTCGGACACAGTTTCTTACTCATGTCTGTAGGTACAACTTGAATCTGTGTTGTCCAGATGTAATTCACTAAAATTTGGCTGGCGTCTATATGCCCTGGACTGTCCTTTTTCAATAATGGACTTCACTGCTTTTCCCTTCCGTGCACGTATGTGGCGCAATCACCGTATCAATATCCATTAGAGTTCTTAACGGTACAAGTCCAGGGTCAATGATTCTTGTTCCGCTTGCATGTCCGCCTGTTGGTTTGACATTACCTCTTCCATAAAGGTCTCCACATCTGACAAGTCAAGCTCTATGAATGCGGAGTTATAAAGTTACACACAAGACCAATTCTTTCGTCTTCAACACCAGCAGACTAAATTATTGTGTTCCCATGTTTTGTGCTCACTTTGAAGGGTATTTTATCGCATATATTCAATTTTCTGAACTCCAAATTTACGTTTCTAAGTGACTGACTGGCGAGAAATGCAAAATTTGCCTGTGCGAAACTTTATTTCAAGGCAACGTAAATAAACAAGGTGGGCGGCGCAGAGCAATTAGGAAAACCCTGTACAGTGTTTCTCAAAATACCTTGCGGAGACGGCCCTGATTTGTTTACGCTGACCTGACTTGCATTTTCGCACTAGCAATGCTGTATATTTTGCCCCAGTCGTTTTTCAAGCGCAAATACAAATAATTTTTTTAAAAAAAATTGAATATTTTGCCATACGAACACCTGTATAATGAGCACAACATGGAATACAATAATATTGCTCCTATTGAAGGCGAAAACATGATCTTATGTGAAGTTGAAAACTCCACCTCTACAGAGTTCAACATGCCAAATCTGGAAAACCTGACGGAAGAGGTAAGCCAACCAATGGATATTGAGGAGGAAGACGTAGCCGCTGACACTGTTCTGGTGCCGTTGAGAATTTTGATGGATATTGATACTACTGTAGTACCGCGACAGGTACCATCAGCAGAAGCTGCTTCACCCACAGTCGTCGTTGAATCCTCCGCGGAAAAGGTACGTACACGAAAGCCAAGAGGGCCATACAGACAATACACTGCGCATCAAATTGAGCAATTGTTTGATTACGTGATTGAGCAGGGTAAGACTGCCAAAGAAGCTGCCTTGTTGACTGGTATTAACATTAGGACGGCGCAACACTACATCAAAAAATATAATGATGACGAAGAACGACGTTTGCCCCTAAGCGGTAGAAAACCTGGAGCTGGACGTAAAGCTAAGCTAACAGAGTGTCATTCCCAATTTCTGACAGGCTATGTTGATGAGCACCCGACTGCTGTATTATCAGATATTAGAACAGCTCTCTATGAAGCGTTCCCGGAACTATCGATATCCATATCTGCGCTACATAGACACCTGGTTCAGAAATGCAAGTTGACCCTCAAAAAACTAGAAAAGTTGCCTGCGGCAAGAAATAGTGACCGTGCGCTCAAATTGCGAAGGGAAAGAATTGAAGAATGGGAAGCGAATCCTGAGCTAGACTATCGTAAGAATTGCGTATTCATCGATGAGGCAGGATTCAATCTTCACACTCAGCGACATTATGGACGCTCACGAAAAGGAACACCTGCCAAGGGCATTGTGCCGACAGCCAAAGGTATCACAATAACAATTTTGGGAGCCATATCACAAGCAGGAGTGATAGATATATCTTTGAAGAAACCGCAAGCTGCATCGATATCCAAAAAGAGGAAGGCAAATGATACAACGGCAATGGTGGTAAATGGTCGCGTTGGAACAAGGACTGAGCATTTTCTCACTTACATATCTAATGTGATGGATGTGTTGGATAGGAACAATATGAAGGGGCATTATCTAGTAATGGACAATGCTCCTATACACACTCCAGTCAAGGTACGTGAGCTAATCGAGAGTCGAGGCTACCGTTGTTTGTATCCTCCTCCATATTCTCCTTTCTTGAATCCCATTGAAGAATTTTGGTCAAAAGTAAAGGCTGGTGTAAGGCGAAATTCATTAACTGCTGACGATCGACTGAGTGACCGTATTTGTGAGTCGGTCCAAATGGTTACCCGAGCTGACTGTCAAGCATGGATTCGTCATGCGGTGTCATTCTTTCCAAGGTGTAAGAGTGAAGATATCAACCTGTGAGAATTCAGAACGGTCTATTTGATGGAAAGGATGATTTGGAGAGGATGTCATTGATATAGGTTGATTATAAGGCCCACATATATATGGGCATATTATTTCCCTGACATATCATCTCGACAATTGATTGGGACAGTTTACTGATTGTACGCAGCCACAACACATACGAACAGCCAATAGTTTAAACAAACTGCCCCTTTTCCAAAATAAATGGATTCCAACTCCACATATAAAAGATTTGGTGAGGGCTACTGGGAAATCCTTTGGTTCAACTTTACAAAACGTTTTAGTTGCTTTCATCGTTAGAACCGGCAAAAAGTAACAGAATGCAAAGCAACAAAATAACAATAACAATAACAGCAAACGCCATTGGAACGACGGTAAAGAGGATTAACTGCGTTATATCCATAAGACTCAATTATCTTGACAACATCCATGCATACAGGCGACCCAGGTCCGTCGAGACCACCTCCAAAGGCCAAACGCAATACCAATGTGGATGATTTAGATGGTACATAAGGTTCTTGCACTATAATCTGTAACAGCCAAGCATAAGGAAAAGATAAAATTGATATATCAACTTTGACATAGATCTCGATGTCGATTTGATATATTTCTTGCAATATACTGACAGTCAGACCAATTTCAATGGCCCAGACTAATTTGCCAGCATATGACCGCCTTTTTTTTGAAATATTTTGCCCTGGACCTAGTATTCGATATGTACAGCGATATAACAGCTCCATCGCGTCAGTGATACATGTACTATATACCTCCTGTTTAGATACCGACATGTTGGATTACCTAAGCGTGCAACGTCCTGCTTTTACTGGTGCAGTGATGAGGCATGAAGAGCTTTAAGTCGTTGGGGCGATCAAATGATGTTGCTCTCTTACTTTACAACTGTAAATGTATCCTCTTCCTCTTGCCTGACCTAGCGAAGTGAAATGTCAGCTGTTATGACTGCAAGAGCTGGTGATGAATTAAATCTTTTTCCCCTTTGTGCACAGCCCCCATTTGATATATGTAATTGATCGCCGTCATGATTTGAGGTTTTTATGTGTAAATTCCCCGGCTGAAAAGGGTTAATATCTGTTCATTGTTGTCATCAAGCCATCGAAGATTCCTTTTCTCCACAGCGTTTGGTTTCTTCTCTTTCTCGCAAACTTATATCTCGTCAGTTTCCGAGTATGACTAGTCATGGTTGTCAATAACATTCTCGCCGATTCACTGTGCTCAGCATTCAACACACTCTCACTGGAAAGTCTTTCCTTACCCGAAATAATTAAAATAAAAAAAGAACAAAGATTAGCTGAGAACCGGTTGCAAAATGCTGTTGAAGAACAAACGCAGCAAAGATGTAAGTGTGTGACAAAACTCTTGTAACATGAACAGCTGCTAAATTGCCAGAACACCAGTAATTTGTTCAAGCTGTGGACAACGAGGGCACGGAAACAGAAGGTCCTTTCAATGTCCGAACAATCCCAACTCGCAACGTGAGCTTATCAAATATTCTATGACTTCAACTGAAACAGTGATCTAAATTTGCATGCCGGTTATAGATACCCAGTCTGCAAATGATAGAATGCAAGGACGAGGAACTCGGGCTTCTGCGTCGGCCAACCCCGATGCTGCGGTAGAACGTTGTCGAACATGCGGCAAGCCAGGCCATAGTAGCAGTAGATCGAAGCTCTGTGAACTTCATACAAAGTCAACCGAAGAGCTTCTCGAGGAAGCAGTTGGCAAAAGCTTTGAACGCTTCACAAGGAAATGTACATTCGACAGCGTTGTTAAAATCCAGTATAGGCAGGCACTGCATGCGGCCGTGGTCCAACTCTCGGAGTTTCTGCGATCGGTAGTCATTCGATCATATTTACTTGCAAATGCTTACCTTCTTGAACAGCAGGGCGATATCCCACCCGCTTTCTTTTATCAAAACTGCTTTTATTCCATAATGCAAATTGTGCTCAGCCGGCGAGTAACGACGACCAATCGGCTATTTCCCGTCAACGCACTGCGAAATGTATGGGCCAGTTTGACCGAGCGACATCCATCATTGAATTCCCCTCCGCCAACCACATTGCGGCGTACTTCTGATGTTTTGGCAGATGCTTGTATTACTTTGGCTGCTAGCTATTCAAATCACATTGTTTTAAACTTTGAGCAGCGAGTGAAGAATTACTTGAAGCACAAGATTTCAACCAGCTTTCCGGTAAAAATTTATTTGATAGCAACATTTCAAAGAATGCTACTGACAGCACCATCATAGACTTTGAAAAACACTCTGGTTTGGAAACTTATTGAGAAGTATGCGCTTCCAAGAATTGCAACCGGCGCTGGTGATTGGCCAGAAGAAGTCCCAGTATCTCTCATTCTGATCGCAACCGTTGATGACCTTTGTAGTCAATTGGAGTCACTTGTACCGCGACCTCTCAACCAGGAAACATTATCAGCTTCACCTGGTAGCTATATACCGGCACTCAAATTCATGTTGAGAGAACTTGAGCTTTTTCATCAACAGGCCCAAAGCGATAAAACTTCTGATTCCAGCGTACTACCAAGGCTGTACTCAATTGGACCACTGCCCAGTATGAAATGGCGGTTTGTTTCGCTGAATGCATATACACTGGCTAGCATTTTGCCGTCAATCCCAACACTTAACGACCCTTCGGACTATCTCGAAGTGTACAACGAAGTATTCGACTTTCAGCCGCTTCGCATCAGAAGGTAAGAACTTTGAATGCATACTATAGTCTGATACTAGAAAGTAGCGTCTGCTAACATCGACCAACTTAGTGTTGAAGAGCTTCGGCTGAAAAATCAGAAATTCGCATTTGCAAACCGCGTACTTACGGACGATCATGCCGTTAACTTTGTGTTTGCTCGCCAAAGGGGTGGAACCGACAGCATCAATCATGTGCAGCTTGGATTTGAGGATTTCACAGACACGGAAATCGAGACTTACTTTGAAGTTGCGGCCATTGATCCTGGTCGTACACAGGCATTCACTGCTGCTTACGGCTGTGGTCAAGAAAGCCATCAAATCAGAAGGTGCTCAACATCTGAGTACTATGCAATGACTGGATCTCAACGTCGTAACCAGAAAGTGCAATCGGAGAAGAGAGCAACGGATATTGCGACAATTGAAAACCAGTGGCCCACAGGCAAAACCTCCAACCTTGACCGTTTTCCATTGTACATATCACACTTACTTGAAAATTTCGAAAGTTTGGCGAGATTCTACAACTCGACGCGTGGAAAGATGGCGTTCGAAAACTATCAAGGTGTGCAGCGTGCTAGAGAAGAAATGACGAACGTGTTGATAAACGGTGGAAAAAAGTATAACAAAACCAAGCGAAAAAAAATTCGGAAGAATCGCAAACGACGAAGAGGCGCGCGAGGAAAAAAAGAGAAAAAGAAGATTGCGGATAAATGGACGAAGGTCAACTCTCACGGTTCAGTTCCACTTGAGAATGCTAGGTAATGTATTGAATTTTTTTGAAAGCTAGGTCGTGTTAATTTTTACTCACAATGTATGCATAGAACATCAAATACCAGGACGCACGTCCAGCATTGGACAAAAGACAAAAGAACAGTTCACTAAAACTGATAACCTAGCAACGACACCTACGAAGACCAAGGCGTGATTCTTCAAGACAGTTCTGACTATATTCAGCGAAGAAACACAACTCTTGGAGGCATACGTAAGAGAAAGTTCATACCCGCAAAGACTACAGCACGAAGAAGGCCAGGACGCAAGTGACATACTGAATTTAGGCGCTTGGTCTTCGACCTCCGCCAAAGTATCATTACAGTATATTAACAGTGAATAGTTTGTATCTTCAATACGAGGGTTCTCATTCGTTGGATCACGGTGTTGATGAAGAGTCCTTAACAATATCTAGGTTCGTGGGTAGTATATTTGAATTGTATTTGTCGGGCATGCTATATGGGGATATTTCCAACTAAGTAGTAGACCTCAAAGCTAGGGAATTGCCCAACTGTTCAGGTCGTTCCATCGAGATGATTCGTAGATGTAGTCTCGGTTGTGCGAAATCTAGCAGTGGGTCTATGAAGGACTAAGAGCAAAGAAAGAAAACCATGAGTATGGAAGCTGATGTGTATGGCAGATATAGTGGATGCTCTTACTCCTGGTAGTTTGATGCCAAAGGTAACCTTTAGAGAATGTTATTTAGCCAGTACTACGGAATAACTCGCACTTCATGACACAAAAAATAAGGAAATTTAGAGTCATACTTGGGCAACGACTCTTAAACAACCTTCTACTGTGATCCAGGTTACAGTGTGCCAGACATCGCCAATAACGAAAACTGCTATGTACTGTATTGGAAGAAGCGTTAAATAGAGACTTTAAAGCCCAAAGTATCAAACGGATTTTACCTGTCCAATAAGACAAGGGAAAAACAAAGGCAAGGTGACAAAGTACCATACGGCGACAGAGGCTACTGGTTTGGTCACTGGATCCATATAGGAATGCTTGCAAAGTGGTGCCAAAGCGAACATGTTGCAACTTACAGCAGCTGCTAGGCCGACGCACGTTACAGCAACAAATAACCTATAAATTCTTCAATGGACCAAATTTTGTACCCTTGAAAAACTAGAGTTTATACTTACCAAAAAGGTGGATAACCAAGTGGAAGGACAGCGGATAACACTATACATGCAACATCTCCGATAGTATACAAGATCTAGGTTTATGGAGGACATTAGGTCATGATGGTGGTTTAGCAGTGAGCTACAACAGTTGAAATATTTTACCAGTGTGGGTTCCAAAAAGCAAATTACCATTGCCCGCGTCATTGGGGACCTATTTTTCTGGATGCGCTTTCCAAGCATTAATAGCGTAAATGAAGTGAATGTCACCCATCCTATGCGACATATGAAGAAAAGAAGGCAGACGACACGCAGATCGACGAGTTCATAGCAATATGCCACTGTACATGAAGCTTGAGCTATTGTCAAGATATTGTTTGCAAGGCAGAACAGCCGCATTGTCCCAGGTCTATAATACGCTGAAATGCTAATAATAACGCATGCGACAATGGTTGCTCCAAGGAAGAAGTAGGCCGCAACAAAATCACCTAGTGATGAACTCATTCATAGCCAAGTGTAAATATAAAAAAGAAAAATGTAAAAAAGAAAAATCAAGTGATATCCTTTTGGAAATATATAGCCGAACTTGCAAATAAAACATTTTGGAAAAGGCTGGGCCAAGTTTTATAGAGAACGCAGAGCATTCCAAGTTTCATTTGCATGAATAATTTGTCAGCGCTATTTTCCATATGCATGAAATGGACGATCTATGAAAAAATGATGTAACGTTTCTCCCCCACCCCACATAACATATTTTCTTCTTCTCTCTCAATTCGATAGTCTGAGAACACCCAGGAACCTAGCAACTTCTACTTGCCGAATAGCTTTCAAATACATGTAGCGCTTCTGTCGCACAGCCCTCGACTGTTGCTGATGGGGGTAAGAGCTAGTAAACATTGCTGGAGGGAAAGTATTGTTAATGCAAGTTTCACTGACACAACTGTCGCATCCAGATGCTAACAGTGCTGATGATAACGGTAACAAACTATGGCCAGGCTACGGGAATTCGGGTATGTATTGAGCTAGCGGAAGGACTCTTGCAAGCTGCCCCACTGTATCTGTCCCTATGGTACAAAGTGACTGAGCTAGGAACCGGCGGAGCCATCTTCTTTTCAGTATCATCGTTGGCTGGCGCTTGCAATGGTTTGATAGCTTATGGACTCGTGAAAGATTTCTCCAACACCCCACCTTTCAAACCTTGGCAATGGCTGTTCCTGATCGAAGGCGCCATGTCAGTTGGATTGGCCTTTGTTGTGTTTTTCTTTCTTCCAGCAGTACCAGAACGAGTCCGTTGGCTCCACTACCAATGAGAAGCGAGTAACCATCGCTCGCTCACAGCAAGCTTACAACACTGTGAACGCTACGCTCACAAAATCTCAGATTCCCTCTGTTTTCAAGCAGCCTTTGATTTATTTCCTTGTCGCTGCATACAGCGGCACGATAGTTGCATCTTCATCGTTGACAAACTTCTTGCCATCAATTACACAAGATCTGGCATATTCTAGCGTAAACACTCAGTTGATGTCAGGTAAGAATGTTTCACATATTTGAGAAAATTCATTGATATTCACTGGCGTATGAGGTATAATGTGTACAGGGCCAGTCTATGCAGTCGCTTTTGTCTCTACTATAGTTTTTGGTTACCTGTCAGATCGTTACCAAGTTCGTGGCCCTCTTGCGATCAGTCTTTCGGCTATTGCCATGGTAGGATCATCATTCTGATAGCCCCGTACATAGCCTTGTTCATCATCACGTTTGGCATATATCCCGTGTGTCGCGATCATTCTCACTTGGACCAACGTCAAAATCGTTGGCTTCACTCGTCGAGCTACCGCGGCAGCTTGGATAAATATGATCGTCCAAATCTTTGGTGTCCTGGGCAATCTGTTGTTCAACTCCCCGCCATATTATGTTGCGGGCATTTCCTTCGTGCTAGCTAGGTGCAATAGTTGTCATGATGCTGTGAAACAGCTCCCGATGGTTGTTATATGTGGCGCAATCACCGTATCAATATCCATTAGAGTTCTTAACGATAAAAGACCAGGATCAATGCTTTCTTGTTCCGCTTGCATGTATGTCTGTTCGTTTCACATTACCTCTTCCATAAAGGTCTCTGCATCTGACAAGTCAAACTCAATGGATGCGGAGTTATAAGTTACACACAAGACTATTCTTTCGTCTTCAACACCAGCAATATTATTGTGTTTCATGTTGTGTGCTCACTTTGAAGGGTACTTTATCGCACATATTCAATTTTCTGCTAAAGTGTAAATTTACGCTTTTGAGCGACTGGCGAGAAATACAAAGGTTACTGGTGCGAGATTCATTTCAAGACAGGGCAAACATACGAGGAGTTCCGCGCAATGCAATTTGGGAAATCCTGTATAACAATTCGAGGACTTCTAGAAAATTGTGTGGTGAAAAGAATATGACTTCATTTTCCTTCCATGCAACCTTTTGGTCATAGCTTTGGCCAATCAAAACTCCGGATGTGTGACTCCTTTTCTTCACATGGCTAGGCTTTTGACGAATATGGCTTTTGAGAAATTCGATCGAAGTTCTTAAAAAATCCCATCTTTTTTTTTATCCTAAAAAAAATATATGTCATAATTAACCCCCCGTAGCCAATGTCAGATTCGCAAACATCATTAGAAACTAACTTAGGGATCAAATCAAAAGAGACATTGAAGGACCGTGCTCCCGAACCTACGCCATTGCATCAAAAGAAAGATCCAAGTCAATCGCCAATTTATGCGCAAGCAGATGCATCTAGTGTGACACCTTCCTATTCTTCCGCTTCGTCGACTTCCACATCCTCCGAAAGCATAGTCTATTCAAAATTGGATTCAAAAGTCGATAGCTACAACCAAGGCATATATCCAGTGATGTCAGATTACAGAATGAGTTTGAAATCGACCGATATATCCACGTACTTGTTCCATCGTCTTCCACAAGATGTCCTGATAGAAATTTTTTCATGGTACCAATACCCTCAAGCATTACGACTGGTCAATAAGGCATTCTACAGAGTATCTCAGTTAACCTCAACAAAAGCTATGTGGCTGTTACGACATTATCCCTACTACAAAGTATTGGAAAAGTCCATGCGATGGACTTTCTTCGATGTTGCGGTCGCCAAGGCCATGTTCTCCTTGAATCCTGATATATTCTGCTCCCGTTTCTATGTCCGAAAAGCCATCCTCAAGCTGGATAAGGAAAAATATCGATTCAAATCGAGCAAGAAGGTGCTGCAGCATTTTGTTTTGCTCACAGGAAAGCAATACTTCGGCTTAGATCCCGAAGACGATTCCGAGTTTCCACTGCAAAAAGCAACTGGAGATGATAGAGCCATGAACGAAGCTATACGAAGTCGACAATGGAATGTTGTAGAGCACATTGGATCGATAAGCGGCTATGGATTTTGGGTTCATCCACCTTTCGCCCGCCAAAACTTGAACAGCATGTTGCTGGATGCCAGAAATTTAGCTCAGTCTATTGAAGGTCCACAACCGGCATATATAGCTAATACGGATGACAGCTCATCCACAGATTCAGCCCTACACACATCAACTCAAGACTCGAAAAATCTTCCATCTTTTCATGATATGAATCAAACCATAGCACAACACCATGTTCGTAGAACTACCATCTTACCTCAAAGCTTTTTGCGTGCATTGCGAACCTGCCTTAGAACAATGTGCTCATCATATAGCTCTCATTGTTCACACCAAATATCTCCTTATACCGACAAATATCTTGTGAAACTTGCCTTACAAACGGAAATCATATCAGTATATAGTCTTGTCCTTGAAAAGCTTGGACCATATCTCTCTATGAAGGACAAGGAAAATATCATTGACAGCATGAGTTTTGAAGGCATGACGACTGATGAAACTTTCATTCGAATCATTCGTGACTACAAGTTTCCTATACAATATGGAAAATGGAACGAAAAACCATTGTTTGCTTTAGCCTGGGTATGTGTAGTGTTCATTGGTTGCTATTGTTTGCAATGTCGTATTTTCATCCCAATTCGTTAAATTGAAATTACAATTTTTATTCAGCACAACATGACGCATCGGATACAACTACTTCTTGACCTTGGCTTTGAGCCTTGTTACGTTCTTCCATCATCAGATTATAATAATTTTTTGCATGACCTTCTCTGTGCAGAAAACTCGTCGGTGGAATTATATTTTACGCTCCTGGATGCAGGCATACCTCTGGAGCTTTCCGCATTGAAGAAAATCGTTCAAAATACAGTTTTCGAAGGCGTCCTTTTGGGCTGGATTATCAAAAATTGGAATCACATCAACAGTAGAGTCGAATGGCCGATATTACAAGATCTGATGGTAGCATACAGCTCAAATAGACCGGTACAACTTCAGCCGTCGACAAAGCTACTACCTCAGCACAGTTTAATTGACTGGAATCGAAAAGAGGACGAAGACAGCCGTAATCATCAGCGAGAGTTCGAGATGGCTGTCCTCAACGAACTTGAAGAAGGAAGAAATATCGAAGAAAATGGATATGCGGATGATGAAGGTGCCGGATTCAGCAGCCCAGGTGGTGACGAACTTAGCAGAGAAGACGAAGATGAAGGCGTTGATGTTGAAGATGACGTTGAAGCTGAAATCTTGTCAATTGAAGACGAACATGAAAGTGCCGCTGATTGGAGAAACATGCCACTTGAAGGTCTTCAATACATCCGGTGAAGCAGGACGCCAGTTATCGGGAGACACGTAGGCAATCCCTGGAAGATACCAAATTTATACACCTCTATTTTGTAAATAAAAAATAATTTTTTCCGTGAATATGAAATACTGACTGTATTGGGTAGAAATAAACAGCAAAGCTATACATTCATAACTCGTAACAAATGTACAAAAATTATCAAGCAGCATGATCATTTTTAAACGAAGTGAGTTTGATTGTTAAGTACTGATATCTGAGAGTTTGCTAAGCATAGATGGGATATACTGGTAAATTATCTTCATTGGAGAGTGACAATATGACGAGGATAATGGCATGGAATAAAGCCTTCTCCCATGGCTCCAGCACATAAAGGGCGGTCAGAATTACATATTGATAGATTTTGGTTGAAATGTATTGTAAGAGCTGGCTCATTATGTGCAATTGGTTGGATTGTGAAGGGTTGGCAAAAGAAGAAAAGGCGAGAATGGAGATTAACGACAGTTCAATGTTGGGATTGCGGAAAAACAGATACACCGCTGTATGCTAACCTTCGGTTGGTCTGTTTGGTTTGAATTTCCCATTTCATTAGCTGAGATCGTTTAGACTTAGAAACAAACGCAGGAGGCTTGAAATACCTTAAATAGCCTAAATAGCCATCGAGCTATCGTATTTTAATGAACAGGGACGCGATGCTTGCGCTCATTATAACTCCTACGAGCTCAAAAGACACTGAGGAAAGGATTTTGCTTAGCATTCAGTTTCCACTATCACAATTGCATAGCAGGAGATACATAGTATATATCTGATCATTCATTCACGATGGCATGGCGAATACTAGCCTCTCCTCACTTCGCTTCTGAATTCCCTCTATGCCAACCTTTCAACGTTTATGTCGGAGTATGTCGGAGGTTAAATTGTGGTCCTCGATATAACCGCCGTCACAGATCGGCATTTGTCATCTCAACGCCTGGATAACGTCATGCACTCTCTTCTCAATATCTTTCGAAAAATGGCGCAACAACACCCCATCACTCTCTATACTGCGTAAGCTAACTTTATTATAAGATATAATACATCGACTATTGCCATATTCAGACCCTTTGATTTAGTGGAACTCCCAACGGTTGGAAGGCTTCAGTAACGTTGGAAGAACTAGGAATTCCATACAATACTGTAGCGATTGATATTAGTAAGAACACACAGAAGGAGCCATGGTTCATCAAGATAAATCCCAATGGAAGAATCCCTGTAAGTAAAAATATTTATAAAGTTACTCGTTTATCAGTTGTTCAACTGAAAATATTTACCTGCCCAACCTTCAGGCTATTGTAGACCACTCCAAAGACGACTTTGCTGTTTTTGAGACTGGTGCCATTATGGAATATCTCTGCGACAATTACGATAGTCAACATCGCTTATTGCCTCAAGAGCCCCTTGCTCGCTCAAGAGTTATCCAATTTCTGATGTTTCAGATGGGTGGTGTAGGACCCATGCAGGTTTGTAGAATTGAGCATTAATTTTTTCAGTGTGCGGGGATATTAATCTAAATTTCAATTGCGTGATTAGGGCCAAGCAAACCACTTTGTTGTGTATGCCCCTGAAAAAATTCCATATGCTCAAAAGAGATACCTTGACGAAACCAAGCGCTTGTACGGCGTTTTAGAGATAGCTCTTGAAGGCCAAGACTACCTCGCCAACAACCAATACAGTATTGCCGATATTGCCAACTACAGTTGGGTCAAATGCTCCCCCTACCTCGGTATTAAGCTGGACGAATTCCCTCGTGTTAAGAAATGGGTTGAGCGTATCGATGCCAGACCAGCCGTACAGAAAGGTATTCGTGTACCAAATGACACCTCTGTGAAGAGGCTCGAGGACGCTCTCAATAAGCTGTAAAATTTTCCGGGAATTTTCCTTTTTTTTTATCAAATAAAGAAAAAAAAGGAAAACAATAAATTGCTAGCGAGAAATTTCCCCACACCATGCGATTGTAAAACTGGCCGGCGAATAGTCTAACATATTATATGAAGATATTTTTAATGGATCAAGAAATATATAAAATAGCAGTGCATATTCAGCGCAACATTATAAAGAATTTGCAGACACTAGTGGCCAGTGTGTTACTAAAGCTAATTTACAAGAACACCCCTGCAATGAAAACGATCATTACCTGCATTACACTCGCTGTGCTGGCTGGTTTCACGACAGGTATTATATCAATGATCTATAAAATTTCTGTATGGATGGCGCCATTGATTCTTTGAAAATATATAGCCTTAGATTGTAGTTCTGATGTTACAATCAAAACCCAAGCGGATGTCTTAGGCCTTGGTAGCTGTAATGTGTATTCCGGAAAAGTCACAATCTCCCAAGTCCCTGCTGAAGAATTGGTATTTACTGGTCTTCAAGAAGTTCATGGTGATATGCGCTTTACGGATATCAACTCTGTCACCAAGATTTCATTGCCTGACCTGAAAGTGGTATCCGGAGCGTTAGCATTTGATAATGTCCGTGACCTCCATGCCATTTCCATGCCTAAACTAAACGCAGTTGGTAATTTTGTTCTTTCTACCGCACCTGCCCTGACTTTATTGGATTTTCCTGCCGGCCTATCCCAAGCAAACGCAATTACCGTTTCTGACAGTACCGCTACAGATGTTCGAGGCATCAATGTTTCAAAGGTCCAAACCTTAACCATCGACAACAATCATTATTTGAAGAACATTAACTTGAGTAGTATCACTGACGTGTCTGACTCCATCAGAATTGCAGCAAATTCTCCAGGATTTGCTGTTGATGTATGTATTCTTGTGCTCTTATGGTTATGATTTCGGATATCTGATTCTTGGCTTACTTTATTTGCAGCTGAGCAAACTCCAACGATTGAAGTCTGCGGATTTCCGAAATATCGAGGCTATTTCGCTATCCAGTCTTGACAAGGTCGATGGTGATTTGACACTTATCTCCAATACCTTCAGCAGTCTTGAACTTCCAAAGCTCACCAGTGTCGCCAAGACAATTACAATTGGCAGCAGTATTAACTTAAACAAGCTTGCGATGCCAGAGCTGACATTCGTAGGCGGCGCCTTGAGCGTTGGAGACAATCCAGGATTGACTCAAATTGATTCTTTTCAGAAATTAAATGAGGTAGATGGAACTGTTGATATCACTGGAGGATATGATGATCTCCAGCTGCCTTCATTAACAGATGTAAGTAACCCAAGTTCACCCATTTTATTTTATGAAACGAGGCTGTGATTGACACGATGCTTATAGGTCCGTGGTGGAATGAACTTGCAAACATCCAGCAAACAATTTTCATGCGATAAAGTGAACAAAGTACGAAGTACTGTTGTCAAAGGGAATGCCTACTTGTGCAAATCAGCCGTTGCTAATCCCACATCCACCATTCAAGGCGTTGGAAAATTAGGCAAAAATGACAGTGGTGCTACGAGTTCCGGATCCCGAACATCATTGCTAACAGCCATCGATCTTGGACTTGTCTCTATGTTTGTAGCTATTATGCTAGCATAAAATAGTTAGCTATGTATACAAATTCGATTAGTGATAGCAATTTACTAAGTTATATGAGAGCTTAATTTTTGTTTTCCAATCTTCTGATAAATAGGTGTGAATGGTTTAATCATACCTAAGTGTCGTGCTGTTTTAGAATCATTCTTCAAAATTGCTTCCCACAATCCGACGACTTTGGGCATCCCAACCTGAAGCGTCTGGCATTTTCTACTCCAATCTTGCAAATATAACGTGAATCAGGTCCGAAATTCGTCTCATTCCAATGTGCTAGCTTAGCTCTTACTCTGACACTGTCACGTAGTAAGCACTACCATGGCGTGAACGTTTTGTGGTGCGTTGATGTTTTTGTACAATGCTATCGTCCATGCTTGTCAGTTCAAGTGTTATCGAACAGGTGCCTCAAATGGAGGTAGCAGTCGTTCTCTAATCCAAGCAATTTATGGATGCCATGTTTGTGTTAGATCTCCAACTTCTGAGTCATAAATCTGGAAAGGTTTATTTGTCGTTCTTTACTACCGTCCATGCATGGCGGTTCCATAGTTTTTCATATGGTCTTTTCTTATTGTGCTTTCATCCTTTAATATTATCTGCATTCTTGTAACCAGTGTAACTTGCTCACTTGAATGTATCGTTACTACATTTGTTTTATCATGTATAGTGTTACATCAATGAACGTTCTAATTACGTTGCCTGAGCCACATAGAATATCAATTAAGTGTGCATAACGTTGATTTTGATATCTTGGAGTAATTTGACTTAAGCTTTCTGTTGTTCCGTGTAGTGAGGAAGTTCAGAAGCCAGTCAGCTGTCCAGGCTTGATAGGAATGGCTTATTCCAAAATTTCCTGGGCACAAGATGTTCATGTCCGGGCTTTGGCGCTGAGATAACTGGCATACTCACTCGCATACACCTTCAACCCCTTCCAAAGGGCAATTCCTTGGGCAACTTTACCAAAATGGTCGTAATTCGTTGACCAGGAGCATAGTATGCTTAAATACCTGCCAGATCTACATCAGCAACGCAACGGTAGTACTACTTGATGAAATTAATTCTTTCTTTATTTTTTTTATGAAGTGAACAATGACAGCACAATCGTTTAATTTTTAAGTACATGCTATAGACAGACAAATAAAGTAGTTAGGTGACCGTAGACTATGTGAAATATACACATGATCTTCGTAATATATTCTTTTGACATTGCGAATTAAATTTGCAGAGTAGAATTGGCATATTTACAGTTTTTTTTTTTTTTTTTTTTTGTTATTAAGTCCAGGATCTCGTTTTTCACCGTCAAAGAGTGATGCGGACTGAGCGGCGTAGATCGCAGAAAACACTTGCAGAATTATTACCAATAATAGGCATAAAACGATAAATTTCCATTGAAAGTATTTTTATTAAATATAACTAGAATCTTGGAAAAGATAAATATGAAAAGAATTTTTGTTTTGTTACGAGCTTGGCGTAGATTCTTTGTCCAACTTTTCTTCCAAAGCATAATCGCCCATAGCACTGGTACCAATGATGGCATCATCGCCATCGAAAATGACCGCAACTTCTTCCAAACTCTTTCCCTTGGTTTCTGGAACGTAGAAGTAGACAAATAACAACCAGAATGCAGTCAATACAGTCCACACTGTATAATATTTCCAACCAATGGCAACCATAGCAATCGGATTAACCCAAGTGTTGAACAAGCCGGCAAGACCACCAACGAATTGGTAAGCGCCAGCAGCTCGAGATCGCAGACTGTAGACAGAGATTTCCATAATATAGTTTGCAGCAATAGACGAAGAAAGATGGTAAAAACTGCCAAAGAGGTAAATCATGAGTACAACAGCAGCTGCAAGTCCCTTGTCCTTGAAATCTCGTTGAGCATCAATAGCAGAGCAAATGGTCCAGATGATCAGAGCACAGAGCATCAAGGAATAACCCAACAAGAACAGCTTTCTTCGACCCATTCCATCGATGAAAGAAACAGCAAGGAAAGAACCAATCAAGGAAACCGCAGAGTTACCCAAGTTGATACCCAACACTTGACCCGGCTCAGTAATACCGACAGTTTGCAATACAATTGGCAAGTAGTAGCTGATTAATGCATTTCCTACCCATTGCAAGGACAGTGGAATAATGATGGTGATGGCCAGTCGATGTCGATTGCCGGGAGTTCGTAAGTATTCCTTCCATTGGCCAGCCTTAGTTAACTTTTCTTGATCCAATTTAGCTCGAATTTCTGCCATTTCAAAGTGAACAAGCTTTGAAGTTCTATCACCACCTGCATGATATTTAACCAAAATTTCAAATGCTTCATCAGGTCGATTCTTGTAGATCAACCAACGTGGCGATTCAGGTGCAAAAAAAGCAATAACACATTGTATACCGGAAGGCACAACTTGAGCAAGCACGGCAGTTCTCCAAGCCCAAGTGCTATTGACTGTAAGCAAACCCCAGTTCATACCCGCGGCAATAAGACCACCAACAGCATAAGTACCAGCATAAAGAGATACAGCCTTGGCTCGATGAGTTGGATATGCAGTTTCGGAGATATAAGGTGGGCATGAAGTCGAAATCAAACCCACACCCACACCCTGAGGGATTTGTGAACAGCACCACCAAACATAGTTTTGAGAACATGCTCTGAGAATTGAAGAGAAAATAAGCAAAAGAGATCCGATGATAATGGACCATCGTCGTCCGAATCTATCGACAAACAGATATGACAAAGCAGTGGCTATGAGATTGGCAACCACTTGAGGAACACTGGACATACTCAAGGCATTACCAGTAGGATTTCCAAAGTAGTTTTTCCATTGAGGCAAAGCTTGCATACCGTTGAACAAACTACCATCAAACCCAGAGGCAGTAGACCACATAATACCGGCCAACAGTAAGAAATTAAGATCTCTCAAATGCTTGTAATGCCACCAAGACTTTGGCAGCTTTGGAACCACATCCAGCAACTCTAAGCCTTCAAAGTTGTAGTCGCTAGGGCCATCGCCATTACCTTTTCGTTCGCTGTCTACTTGTTCAGCTTGCTCGAGGTGTTGTTTATCAGGATCCATATATGGGGCTTCTGTGTAGATCTTGGCTTATGATTTTTAATAGGTGATGATAAATAATATACGAAAGATCAACCTGCATTTATTTCGGTGATAATCATCCATTTATATGCATTTTATTGCTGCTGATTACCCTGTCTGTGCGGGATACTACGGTTTTAAGATTCCCCACGCGTGCGTGACTTGTGAAGCAGATAGGTTTTTCTTTGTGGGGCGGCCTACGATATGTCCGCTGGTTACACGGCTAAGCGTAAATAAAGCGGGGTAGGTCGTACAGTGCTAGAGTAGTCCAATCATTTTTTGTATGTGGGAACGGATGGATGGATGGATAGATGGATGCACAATAGAGTCATTTTTTGGCTTGTTACTGTACTTGTTAACTGTCATGTAGAAATAAAACAGCTGAGCAGCAAAGAAGGATCATGTCATCTTTTTTTTCAGCTGGTAAAAATAAAAAGCGAATATCACTGTTAAGTTTTCAGCGACAGCAAAGGGAACATAGGCGTTGGAATGTGGGGAAACCGTTCCTCCGCCAGCAGCCAGACAGCCAGCCTGCTAGTTGGCTAGGGGTCATCACCACCACATTGGGAGGCGAACCTTCAGTCAGCAGACTATGTTGTCCGCGGTGACGGCGGCGGTGGCGGCGTTGAATGCGCTTTTTACCAATCCTTAGAGTGCTTTCCTCCTGTTAATTAATAATAAATATTTGTTATAGCTCTCTTACGGTCTGTATTTTATGTTGATGATGCGCTGCATGCGGCGTGAAAATTATGGGTTTACCGCAATTGCGGTATATGATCCGTCCAAACGATTGGATGTTCAAAGTAGATCTGAAGGATGCATAGCTCAAGTCCCATTACACAAAGCAGACTGTCCCTGGATAGAATTCCGCTAGCAGGACATATCAATTTCGCGCCCTTCCATTCGGGTAGCACATGCAATCCGATTATCCACAAAACTAATGATCAGGGTACTTCAACCACTAATACAAATGGGAGTTCGTTTATCCTTTATATAAACGACCCCTGTTTGACAGCGAAGACCAAGGACCAAGCCATGAGTCATGGGCAAATACTGCACAAACACTTTTCTTAATCTGAATTTCTGCTGAGTGAAACCAAATGCTGTTGTACTCCTCAAAAAACGCAACATTTTCTAGGATTCTTACTGGACACCCGCAAGGTTGAGATCCGACTACTATCAGCCAAGGCTATGAAAGTCAAGAAAGACATGAAGAAACCGAGAAAACTAACGTCATTAACAGTCGGGAAACTAACACCGATCGTAGGAACTCTAAGAGCAACGGTGACAGTGGGTTATCTAGCAAAACATCATACAATCGCTCTGATCTAACAAATACATCTCGGTCTGTCAGACCTAGGAACACTCTGTCCAGTTGGGAATGGAGGGCACAAAATTATCAGACAAGAACCAAACAGCTACGTTATGGTGAATCCAACACGTAGACGCTTGGAATAGGATAACGATGATCCTCGAATAAGCCGAAGTCATATTAGAAACCGACACCAACGATTTTAGACTGGAGGTACGCCATACGCGACCCATAGTTAAATATCGACGAAGTAAATCTAGTCACATGGTCAACCACAGAAAAAGCTTCGTCCATCAAGTGGCGAGAGCTCAGAGCCGTCTTATACGCGGTGGATGACAAGGTACTTTCCTGGTCCAAAAAACAGTGCAAGTCAAGAGCGACAACACAACTGCATACGCGATGATCAACCGGCAAGGCAGCCGTAGACACCCTCATCTACATCATCTGGTGCAACATATCCACTATCTATGCGACACGAATCATATTCGTCTATTTGCAACATATCTCTCGGGCAAGGAGAATGTGATAGCAGATCACAGAGCCGTTTGATGCCACATCCACAGCACGAACAACGATTGCCAGCACGACACTTTCGCCAGATAGAGAACACATTTCGGAAACGCTTAATGGATCTGTTTGCGACACACCAAAGTATCGACTTACTACTCCCTCAATCACGTGAAGACCGTCTTGAAACCGGATGCCCTCCGTCACGGCCGGCCATGGGGAGCATATGCGTTCCATCTTGGAAGCTGATAAATTACACTTTAACGAAGGTTCAGAAGGAGCACATAACAGATCTGGTGCTGGTGACCTCGTCGTAGATCACTCAAACGTGGTGCGGCGAGCTAGTGAAACTGAACGTCCCTCACCTCAGCGGTCAACATTTAACAGCTTGGCACATAGAGACCTGGCAGGACTTGATGTGGATACTGTGCAAATAACGGGTGTGGCCAAGAAGAGTAGAACTATAGCGTCTTACAGGATTCATATGAAACATTACTCCAACCGGTGCAAAAGTCACCATATTGACCCGTCAACGGCTACGTGGCAACAAAGATTGCAATGCCTGACAAGCAATGTCTGACGGACTAGGCGAATCACTTGCATCTTAGTACCAGAACACTAAAGAATATGCGCTCATCAATTTCCATGAATACCCCAAGAATTGACGGTATCCCTTTTGGACAAGTGTGTTAGCCGTTCAAACTTTCATGAAAGGTCTTTGCAGAAAGAAGCCAACTATCGTCAAACCCTAAAACCAATGGGACTTCAAAGCATTAATCGATCATTTAAAATCCATGTCACCGTGGCACACTTAATCATTAATTGATGAAGGCAGGAGACGCACGCTTTGCTGTGCCTGGCTACGGGTTGGAGACCAAGCTCTGATTTCCAACGTACCTTAGTATCCGTGGATTTCGAATTCGACAACGAAACCTTTCCCAATAAGCTTGACATAAATAGCAATTGACGAAAAAGAAGGAAGGAATAAAATATCCGCGTCTATTCCTTCTTTGCCAAATGACCAGGGCTTTTGTTCCGTTTGGTGTACATACAGATACTGGAAGGGCACTCAGGTCATTAGACCAGTAGATTCCTTGTTTTTATTTATAAGAATGACAGCACCATTCTCTGCACTGTCAGTAGATCGACTCAGGTCATGGTTGAGATCAGTAACGATGGAAGCAAGGATTGCATCGGAAGTAAACCTTCATTCAACTCGGGCTGTCTCGACATCAACAGCACTTTATCTGGGAATGCCCATCAATGACATTTTGGAGTGCACCATTTGGTTAAATGCATGAACCTTCGAAGGGTTTTCCACTTGAACTAAGGCATATATGAAAAAACATGTCATGACGGAATGATCCTGAAGGACAGTTTATCAGTACGACAAGCGTAGCGAGGTTGATACATAACTGTCCGAAGGAGAGGACGGAAATGAAATTCTCCCTCCCACCACTTCTACTCTAATATGCCAGCGTGTTGATTCTTCCAATGATTTCTAATGAGATAGTTAAACCCAAGTACTTGGGATTGCCGCCCCGGAGATAAATATTCGTGCCGTATCATCATTAACGGTAGCCAAATGGAAATATTCCTAAGGTACTTGAAAAAAATAAGCGCTAAACTACCCAAATTGGTGGTGAGTTTAATGCGATTAGACTCATTGACCATCCAAACGTGCTTAAACGAAGTTAGTTCTCCTGTGCATATAAATACGACTACATTTGTCGGAATTAAAATGTCAAATTCAAAGTCTCCAATCTCTTTGAAATGGTCCGTCTCTCCTTGGCTATCGCTTTCGCTACTGCCCTATTTGGTGTCTCTTCCGCTGCTACTGTAGTCTCCCTTCCATTCTCTCGCGCCACTGGTGTGCCCAACTGGAAGCATGCTATCACTGCTGACATGAATCGTGCATTTCGCTTTAGCGGCACATCCAAAACTGCTGAACTTGCCATTGTTGGCTCTTCTGTAACAGCTGAAAATTATGATTTCAGTTATGTTATTAACTTCGAAGTTGGTAATCAAAATTTCACTCTAATCGTTGATACTGGCAAGTACAACTTTACAATCTTACTACCCTCATTCTAGTGCCTCATTCTAACCATCATAAACAGGTTCCTCCAACACATGGGTTGGTGCAGGCACCAAATACGTACCAAAGTCAACAGCCAGAAACACTGGTGATACTGTTTCCGTCAGCTACGGCTCTGGATCATTCTCTGGAGAGGAATACATAGATACCGTTACTTTAGGTACCTTGGTGATTACCAATCAATCCATTGGTGTTGCTACAAGTTCAACAGGTTTCTTTGGTGTAGATGGTATTATTGGATTTGGCCCTACCATTCTAACTAACGGCACAGTTAGCTCAACATATTTGGTACCTACTATCATCGATAATGCTTATTCTGAGGGATTGATCAGCACCAAGGTTTTGGGCGTCTATTTTGCCCCGATCAAGGGCAGTTCTACCACTTCCGATAACGGTGAGCTTACACTTGGCGGTATTGACTCCTCCAAGTACACCGGTTCCATTACCTACAGTTCCATTACCTCCACATACCCATCCAGAGTAAGTAATATTAGCGTGAATCACTTTGTGCGTGGCCATTTCTAAAGTTTGATTTTATGTAGGACTATTGGGGTATCAACATCTCCAACATTGCCTATGGAACTACAAGTGTTTCCAACTGCAGCCTTCCTGGTATCGTTGATACTGGAACCACTCTCATTTACCTCCAAACTAGCACCTACAATGCTTTGTACCAGAACATTAGTGGATACAAGGTTGATCCTACCACTGGTCTTGTTATCATTCCTTCCAGTAGCTTTTCCAGCCTGGAGGTCGTGACGTTCACCATTGCAGGCACTGACTTCACCTTGACACCTGATCAGTATATTTTGCCTCAAGATCAAGTCGCCAATTTCGGAGGAACCCCTGGAACTTACTACAGTCTCATCGGAGACCTTGGTACTGAGACAGGCTTGGACTTCATTCTCGGTCAAAAGTTCTTGGAGAACTATTATTCTATCTATGTAAGTTATTTTTTAATAGCTTATGCTCATATACTCCGTTTTCTCTTTAACACTGACTAATCATTTCCAAAATTTCTTAGGATACTACCAATTCTCGTGTCGGTTTGGCTTACAGAGCCTAATGTGGACAGAATAACACCGGTAAAAGTCTGGAAAGCAGCTTGCTGCCATGGTCAAACGCGAGAAGCAGATTATTTATTGTTATTGGACCATTATCAATAAATTATATTCATAAAACACTTGAAATGCCATGGAAATGATGTAACAGCGTATAGGAACGATGTGCACAACATTTCATACCGTTACCTTGGACCGCGCAGCGCTTTCCACATAATAATATATTTAATTTCTTTTTATAGTAGTTTTGAAGATTTTATTATTTAAATAAAGGTTGGCAGCTCTTTCTGAAGCGGCCGTTGACATCTCGTTTCCATCAGCGATAGTTGCGTATCAACCTCCCTACGCTCGTCGTACTGACCGTTAAACTCGATATTTGGTTGGGCATTGAGCAGTAAGTCGGGTCTTACCCTTGACCATGTTACCACCATCGTGGGCAACTCGCAAATAGAAATCACTGCTCAAGGATTTTCCATCTGCATCCAAAGTCAAAAAGTAGTGATCGGTTGGAGCCATTGTTGCGTTTTCGGCAGCCTTAGCAATAGCAGTACCTTCATCGTATTCATCAAACATGGCGATCTTGATATTGGTCAAACCCAATTGTCGCATGTTGACAAATTGCTGCCACATAAATTCACCATACAATCGAGGAATTTGGTTTTCGGGACCTCCTTTCAAGTTATGCCATGAGAACCCTGGGAAGACAACTGGTTGATAAGCAGTATTATGGTCTTTCAACCATTTAGTATCATTGGCTTGGACTTTCAAGTTGTCCTTGATACCTTGGATGGTGCTGAATGCACCAACGTTCCATGGTTGAAGCATATCGGCGGCAGCAAAGGCTTCCAAATAATCAGTGGCATTAATCCATTGCAAAGGGGTTCCGACAATGACATAAGCACCTTGGTCCTTCAAGTAGTTGACGATGTTCAAAGCGTCTTGGCCGTTGCCTGGTCTGCCGCTCACAGCAATACCCCACACGGTAACAACAGGCTTGCCATTGTGTCTGGCATAGGATTTATTTTCAGTGAAGTTCTTCACTGTAGCTACCCAATCAGCTGGCAAATTGGTAGTAAAGTTGGTCCAACCAGAAATATCCCAGCCAGTGTAGTATTTAATTCCATACTTTTCAGAATACTTTGCTGCTTTTTCAAAAATGCCGTCCATATGTTCTTGATTGACTCCACCATCGACGTTGGTCCCGAATCGCTGAACCTCAGCAGTATCAATTCCGTATTCATTCATCCATCTGAAATGTGTGTCAACAGTTTGGTCATCATAAGATGCGAACAGCTGGGCTTGTTTGCCGTCACCAAGCTTGGATTGACCCCAGTCGTACAAATTGGTATACTCTCGAACGTCTGGCCAGAGCTCAAAACTTGGCACTGAATCGTTCGAACCCCAATGGCGCCATTTTTGAATTGGATCAGATGAGCCAGGAACGCTGAACCAACCTTGATATCCAACCACCACCTTGGATACAACGTCGCTGTCGCTTCTGCTGTATATGTGAGCGGCGTCTGCCAAGCTAGCGATCAAACTTGCAGCGAGAATTTCAAATTTCATATGTATATGTATATGTTTAGTTTTCTTCTCAATGTCCAAAGAGAAAGACTTCTTCTTTTATTCTTATATTTCCCCATCTTCTTATGGCGGTGAAGCGGCCGAGAGTTCCCCCAGTTCGCCTCATGTTGCACCTTTATATTCATTGCACCTTTGTGTTCAGCCGATGCATTTGTGATGCTGGAGCAACACCACCCGCAGCTTTCTCCGCTATTTTGGGCACTAAACTCTCCTCCCCACGTTCTTTCTTTCCCTGTATATGGTTTCATTACGTAGAATGCGGGACCTGATGTCAGATTATCTAAGGTGCCGGTGCCTCATTAAACATGTAATATAATAAAAACCGTCGGAGTTTTATCCGAAACGGTAACAGAAAAATATTTGCAATACGATATGGACGATCATTTCTATGTTTAATTGTGGTTTAAAATTTAAAAGCTGAAGAGATCTGGCAGGTATTTATATTTTCCTAGGTATCTCCAACTTTAAGCGGAAGGGTGTAATACCGCTCCTTGCAGCATGAAATGCAATTTTTATAAGCACTTTTTTTGTTCCTGTTCCAGATGCCTTTTCGGCAGTTACAGCTTGGGTGGACCGCTTGGTTTAATATTAATTGCGGGCCGAGCGGGACCAGCTGCATCAAATAAACGCATATGCCAAGCTTCGGAGAACCTCAATCACCCGCATGGAAATCAAAAAGAGCTATGCCACATATGTTTCTCTGATTTGTCCACGGGATCTATGAAGTTCGATTCATGTCTTCGATATCGGCGGAAAGAGCTGCACGAAAGTTGTGAAACAGAAAATGAGAAAGACTTTTATTCGCGAAGTGTCTGAGGTATTTCTTTGTTTCTAGTGTACCTTTGGATATTCATTATTTTCATATATTATATCCATGATATTTATGGAACTGTTTTGGGCAATATATCTATTGAAATAAAAAAAATTGGATATTACAAATCCAACTTGATGGTGACAATTTCAAATGGTTGAACATAAAGCGTAATAGTAGCATCACTACCCAACTTGGTCACTTCCCGTTCCAAAATATCAGTCAACGAAGCCGACTTGAATCCAAACTTTGGCTTGATCTCTGTCTTGACATGAGCGCCAAGCGCTTCATACAATCGCAAGACCACCGACTTTCCATCTTCACCACGCTTGACAGCTTCCAGCACAACACTGCCGCTGTCGTTAAGGTCAACCAAATCAACATCAATTGCCTTGGAGATGGTTCGTTCAGCAGCATTATATTGTTTGGCAGCCTTCACCACTCGCATATCCAGCTTGCCGTCGTGCGGCATAATAGCATATCGAATCGAGTGCTTGCCCATATCAGAGTTACCATTTGGTTCCTTGGAAGACCGCAGCAAGGACAATCGCATCACGTTCCCATGAGTTGAGAACCCATACTTGGCCTGGTTCAAGATGGCAACACCGTAATTGTGTTCACTCAAATCAGCATACTTGTGACAACACACTTCAAATCGAGCTTCATCCCAAGAAGTGTTGAAATGGGTTGGCTGTTCCACCATACCAAAGGCAGTTTCGTAACTGGCATGCGTAGCAACCACATTGACTGGAAATTCAGCCTTCAAGAACCGCACTTCTGGTTCGTGCCAATCCACATCGACCTTGAAATCAATTCGGTCTTCAAGCACAGCGACTGTTACTTCCATAGATGAGTGTTCACTGATCCTGCAGTTGATAACATTGCCACTTGCTTGACCTGTGATTTCTTGTCGGGTTGCCAACGCGTAAATCGCAGTGTCCCAAGCTTGCCAATATGGTGCTTTGTCTTCGAAAATGACAAAAGTGCATGGACCAGCAAGCACTTCACGGCCATTATCCAAAATGGACGAGATTCGGCCTTGATCGTCGATAGTAACATTGAATCGGTCATTCTTCAATGAAGAAGAAGATTCAACAACAGCAGGCTTCGGTAATGGCCATTGTAAAGTGTTCAAGGCGACATCACCAGCACCATTCTCAACACCCAAAAATTTCAATGCGTCGGTCAAGATCTGCTCACCTTCTTCATAGATCTCGGCATACAATTGATCGACATCATCAAACACAATCTCGATAGAAGTACCTGGCAAGACGTCATGGAATTGATTCAACAAGAGCTTTCTCCAAATATTCTCTAGCTTTTCGTGAGGATATTCAAATCCTTGCAAACTGGCCACAGTCGCAACCAATTCGACATCGTGCATCAAGATCTCAGTTCGCCGGTTATTGTTCTTGGTTTCTGCTTCGGTGGTGAAAGTTCCTCGGGTCAATTCCAAGTACAATTCACCACTCCATGTTGGCAAGTTCTTGCCCTTGCCTTCGGCCAATCGGTCATAGAATTGTTCAACAGACGATTCAATTTCCACACGAGGTAAGATACCGGGCACGGTATCGGCAGCACCTCGAATTCGTCGCAACCGTTCCAGCATCACCGGCAAAGGACCTCCACCACCATCACCATTACCGAACAGATACAGCGATCGTGGGTCTGCAGCAAGACTATGGTGGTTGGAAACAGACTTTCGAATTTCTTCAACGGTGCATTGACCAACATACGTATCGGATGGAGCCATGTGCATCAACAATTGAGACCCATCAGGACTCACCCAGTTGAAAGTACTGTGAGGAAAAACGTTTGTAGTGTTCCAAGACAACTTTTGAGTGAACCCATAATCCATGCCTGCCAACCGACAGAGCTGAGGCAGCTGAG
The DNA here is from genome assembly GCA_021235465.1 of Umbelopsis sp. PMI_123. Taxonomy (NCBI): domain Eukaryota; kingdom Fungi; phylum Mucoromycota; class Umbelopsidomycetes; order Umbelopsidales; family Umbelopsidaceae; genus Umbelopsis; species Umbelopsis sp. PMI_123. The sequence continues at coordinate 77,755 of JAJSME010000031.1, read as the reverse complement.
CACAGTAGCCAAACGTATCTGGTAACCAAAACACTCGGCAAAGCTTGTTGAAATGCTTTTGGAAAAACTGTTGTCCGTACAAAAACTGCCGGGCAATGGCTTCTCCAGATGGTAAATTGGCGTCCATTTCCACCCAGGAGCCACCAACGATTTCAAACTGACCTGTCTTGACTTTTTCTTGAACTTGTTCAAACAATTTTGGATAATCTTGTCTAAGCCACTCAAATTGTTGAGCTTGAGAAGCAGCGAACTTGTATTCTGGATACCGATCCATCAGATCGATCTGGGTAGCCCAAGATCGGGCAACCTTCCGTTTGGTTTCATCGTATGGCCACAACCACGCAGTATCGATATGACAATTACCCACGGCAGTAATCAAAGCCGTTTCATTGTCAGCATGGTTGGCAAACACCTTTTCGCTATCAACGTTCTTACCCAAGAACTTCTGAGCAATCCTTCGGCATTCCCGCACCGATTCTTGATTGTTCAGTCTGAAGGTCTTCAAGATTTCTGAAGCCACGTTCCGGGCCACGTGCGGCTGCCACGACTGGTCTTCCAACCGAGCACACTTTTTGATAATATCGAAATCAACCAATAGAGCTCGAGCTTCCAGGTTTGGCGCTACCAAGTCGGCCAACTTCAATTCAAATAGCCGTTCTATTGGAGGACCATGCCCACCATCGCAGTTACCACCTCGATGGTTGCATCCAATCTCAATCCAGAATTCAGCCTTTCGTGCTGCAACCCATTCAGCGGGCAATCGGAATTCATACCGCTTGTCATTATTAGGTCCACCAGTCAAACCATGTAGTGGTTCTCCTTGAAGATTATAGATCAACCCTTCGGCTTCACTGTCAAACTCAAAATGGTACTCTTCAGCTCCCCAATCTGGGATATCGATGTCCACTTTGAACCAATGAGTGCTCCAGGACGGACCAAACTTGGCACCTTTTTGAACAGGCACAAAGGTTTGTGCGCTAGCTTCAGAAAATAACGGTCGCGAGATGTTTGGAGCTGACCAACTGGAAAGCTTGACTACCGAATCGTCTCGTTTGAGGTCCTTCATGGATGTCAAGTTGACTCCCAGGTATTGTCGCGTAACATCCAGAATATCTAGTTGTTGATCATGAACATGAGCGCTCTGACTAACAGAAGGACCAGAGCTTTTCTGTGGATACATCGTTAGAAAAAATTTTGGCTTTTTTTTTATTTCTTGAAATTGCCAGATCATGCCTCTTATATAATCAATCAATCAGGTAGGTGGGCACGGTAAGGCGCCGCCGGACTGATATAAACCCCGCACTCCCCACGTAGTAGGTTGAGAAATTCTCAGAGGGTAACTATTAAATAACCTAAATTTGCAAAGAAATATGAGCTGCACCGTAAAATGCTACTGCATTGCTGCCACACACACTGGCTGGCTTGAAGTACTGTATGTCGCTCACTGGCCGGATCGGGACACGCTCTAACCGGCCTTCCCGTCCTGATTTGAATTGCCGTAGTTTCCCAATCGGCCGGGTGCCACTTAACCATCTCGTGGTTCCAGCGCGGGGTGAAATCAAAGGACCGCTCCCCACCGCCATTCCTTTTCGCCACATTATAGCCCAAACCGCCTAATATGCTCAAAAGCGAGCCGCCTCTGAGAGGTCCGAAAGTGACCATAGAGCAGCCAACCCCTTCATTGGCCCTTTTCCCACGAATGGTCGGATTCAGTCCGTCGACAAAACTACGCATCTTATTGCCCAAAAGGAGCAATGTACATTATGAAAATGCTGGCTCCTATCAGTTGCTACAGATCTTGCGTGGCGCAAAGGACTTGGAGAAGGGGAAGACCTCAGATAATATATCTTACCATGGAATGCGGTCTTCAAAGACTGTCGGATTCTGTAGCAACGAGATATCAACGCTGGTAAAAACATGTATCACATTGCCGAAGAAATCTTGAATGGTGTTCAGCAGACAAACCAGTTTGCAAGACCTGAACGGCAACAATCACAACAGCAACAACCTATCGCTGCTACGAATGCGGTTTCTTCTGCCTGCCAAACGTAGTAGTGGATTTAGATTTTTACGCTCACAAGCGGTAAGCAAATTATTATCTGAGCATTTAGCAAAGTAGAGCTTTGCATCCGATGCAAAATCTCCTTATTTCACATTAAAACCCTTTTTTTTTGGGTGAAATGCTGATTTTATTGGTGGTAAAAGATACGATAACTATATGGACACTCAGGTGGTTCTTTTTTTTTGTGTATTCGTGTTTATTCATAATCATGTTGTGAGACTATGTTTTGAAACACAAGATGAAAATATTAAAGATATGTTTGAAACATAAATAAGTCAATAGTATCCGACATTTGCTCGGTTTTGTCTTCCATATACTTGTTTTCAAGATATGTACTGATCTTGCCTAGAGTTAACTATTCCTGTTTTATAAATGTGTGTGACCATGCCATACAAGCATGGTCTTGTGTACTGTGATTTGCGAAATAGTTAGCGGTTCTGCTATGTTACATTTGCGTCCAAGGGATGCTTAGCTTTATCTAGTTAAAGTAATGTTTTTGCGGTGGTTCAGGACCGCTAATCAATTCTTGGATGTAGATATGCTGGCCGAGAGAGATTGCATACTTGACTCTGAGCAATTCTGGCAATGTTCTGAGCTGCCATGACGTCCCGATGAAAATAGCACTGACACTTTGGACAGTAAAGTCGCCGCAAAGTGACCTGGCCGACAAAATCCTCACATCTTGGGCATTTCTTCGAGGTGTAGAACTCGTCGACACCGACTACCAAATATCCCAAACTTCGCAGCTAATAAGAAAGCAGTTAGATGCTGGTTATGCGCTGCAAATAAATCTTTTCAATTACCTTGTTGCCAGAGTGACGTCCAAATGAGGTGTGCAATGATGAAAGCTTGGTATGGGTGTTGAAATCCCCAAGACCCACAGCAAAGAGGACTTGTTCATCGCTATCTCTTTTTTTGCCGATGTGACCACCAATCATCTTTAGCAGTGCGTTTGTGGCCACGTCAAACTCGCCTCGGCGAGACCTCTTTCCATCGGCTATCAATTGCTTGAACTTTCTAGTCCCATAAAAGTTGCGAAGTTCACCAGATTTGGAAATCCAAGTCTGCACAAGAGTTTCAGCGGCAGAAAATGAATGGTTTTTGATGGAGCCAATGGCGTTTTCTGCCATGCAGACAGCACTTGGCTTTTCTTTCTCCATGATTGTGCGAAGTTTCAGGGTTGGCTGGTACAAGGCTTTTCGCCTTTATGGTCAGATTTCGAAGCGTGGCTGCTGTATTGGTAGGCAGGTTGATGGCGCGAGCCGCGGCCGTGACAACTTCACCGAGATCAATTCCAACGACGGTGACTTTGCGGGGATCCTGATATATTTCTGTAATGGCTTTGGTATTGCAGAAGACATCCTCGACAGATGGCAAAAGTGAGTCGATTCCCGATTGCTGTTTCTTTTTGGATTTTTCTCCTTGCTTGCTTGTGTCAAAGGCCACTAGATGAAGCTCATGCCCATTAGTTTTGATCGTGCCGCTTAGCAGATATCGCTTATGGGAAGAAACATCCAGTACATCGGTGGTCGCCTGATATCCATGCTTATGTTTTTTCTTGGTTTCATCCAGTTCATCCTTGGTAAGCCGGAATACGACAGTGGATGTCAAGACACCTTTCTTAAGTAGAACAGCATTCCTGAGGTCCTTCTTGCTTGCTTTCATCGACTGCAATCCAAAAGCGCCGCACAGGATGTTATTCATATCACCGATCTCATAGAGGGCATCCAGTAGACCTTCCTCGGTGATGTCAATGAAACTGTCCTTGGAACCCGACAATGGGATCAGTGCAAAACGAGCTGACTCAGGTAGTAATTTGTTGGTGAAATAAAATCTGGATATATCATCCATCCTTTCAGAGTTACAGAATGGTAATTTGATATCTGTTCCATACTCTAGGACCTTAAATTACAGAAGCAGTCAGTTGCTGCCATTTAAGGCGATACAGAAAGTGAACATCAAATTACCTTTTCCTCCAACTGTGGCAAGCGTCCTTTGAAATGCGAAGCTAGTTCCGTATCAATAACTTGACTGAGCATTGCTAGTGTTCTGCCGAGTGTGAGCTTTCCAAATACGGTGTCAAGGTTCTGATACTCAAGTTTTTCGGCTTCGTAGCATCGCATCAACAATTGAAAAGCAATTTTCGCCATTTGTATTGCGGTATCAGAATCCACCTTGGCAACTTGTAACAGATTGCAGATGATTTGGTCGAAGTCCATTGATTCCTTGTTTCCACTCAGAATGCAGCGGAGGAGATTCTGCAAATAGACCTTTCCGCCATCTTTACCGTAGACTAAGGAAGTAAGAAGTATCGTACAAGCCTTGTTGCACAGATAATCCAAGTAAGGGTAGCATTCCATCACGTAAGCTATTAACAAACTTGTTGCCATTTGTGCTAATTTCTTGGATTCGTTCATTATTCCGGCCATTGACTGTATTGTATTTAGTACCTTCTCTTGTATTTTGCTGTTGGGTATCGCTCGGCGAATATTCGAGGCGACATTCCCGACATTTAGTGTGACAGTGGGATGTTTCCTTTCAAATCAAGTGCAAGCTTGCGCGATTCATTCATCTTTCGCTTTTTCACTGGTTCCTCCACCATATCTTCTTCTGACAAACCTAGCGCATTGTCCAGCTTGCGCTTTGAACGGCCGGATGGCTCAGCCTTCTTCTTCTTCTTCTTCTTCTTCTTCTTCTTCTTCTTCTTCTCCTTCTCCTTCTCCTTCTTGCGCTTCTTATTTCCCAGAGTATCGGGCTTGGCATTGTACATTTTATAAGCAGATGGTATTTGCGATGCTTTCTTAAACTCCGAGAACTCTTTGAACGTATATCGTAACCCATCCTCATTAGGATGCCTCATTAGGATGGGTTGCGATTCCATCAGCGTTTATCCTCTTCCGTTCTAGTGGCCGACATTTGTTGAATTGCCATTTACGCTGAAAGCGTATGTCAGTGGTGCAACTATCATAAACCTTGGTTAATATAATTCAGGTGATTACCTGATGTTATATCTGTTTTCTTACCCTTTGGCATCCTTTGCGGACTTTTGTTGTTGTTGTTGCAACTGCTTTATTTTGAGCAACTTTGATTTCATGGTATTTTGATGGAACAATGGTTGCTTTTCAGAGGTTTCGACAACGGCATCTACAAGTTCTTGCTTTTTAGTGCCGAAAACCTGGTAGGCCTTGGAAAAGGCAGTCTTTTCCTGATTCTTTGCCTTCACACGATCAAGCTCAAGATAGCAAGTCAGAATATCTTTGACAGTGTCTTGCTTAATATTTTTGACTAGGGTACAGTTGGTTGCTATTCCAAGCCCTTTGATGTTTGGGTCATAATCGTTGCCACTGACAACGCCAACACAGGTCCATTGTGGCGATGTCATGTTCAAAAGTTCCAGTATATCTGATTTCTTATAAAACAAATACCCTTGCTTGGCCGGTCTTAAGATGTGGTGAATATTTTCGTAAAAGAGCAGATCCGAATCACCGCTGACGACAACTGCGTTTGCTGTTAAGTCAAGGCTACCGATATGAACATCAGCCTCACCATCACATTGAACAATGGACCAGCCATCTTCTTTAGGAGTTTCGAATATTTCTTGCATCATGTTGGGTGTGAGTTCGAAGGCACGACGAGCTGAACGGAAAATTGCGTCTATTTGACTTCCAGATATTCGTCTTCCTTGAGCCGCTTTTCCCTCGGCTATTCGCAATAATCTCTCTGTTGTTTTCTGATCCTTTTCTTTTGTCTGTTGACGTTTTTCGGACGTACATTTCTTCTCTTTGGTTCTTCCACTATCAATATACAACGACGAAATGTTTTTCGGTAAGGTGGCATTAAGATGATTTACTAAAAGTTTGGCTGCCATGGAGATATCACGTCGGAAGAAGTTGGTAAGGATCGTGGGGTAAAATGAGCCTAAGAGGTCCACATGAATTGTGATGGGATCTTTAAACACAGAGCTTAAAGAATCAATGTTTTCGACAAATGACGAGGTCAGTCCTCTTTTCTTTAGGAACAAATGTGTTCCTTTTACACCCATATGAAAAGCTTAAGTGATGAGGGGAGAAATATAAAGGGTGTAAAGTATACAAATGGACGAAGGTGAAGAAAGAAGAGAGATTCGAACAGCTACTGATCAGCGTGATTGATCGGTATCAATGCTCAAAACGGTGTCTGACAACATTTTGTTGTCGGCATCCTTTTTGTCTTTGTGACTAGCGATTCAATGACTTTAGAGAAATTTGTGTACGATTATGGTCTCAAGATGTAGCATCCAGGATATCAAAGCATAATAGTCAACGTTAGATTCAATTAATCCACAGTTGTTGTTGGATATGTAGGCGAGAAAATCCTCGGTTCTTGTTCCAACGCGACCACTTACTACCGTCGTCTTTTCATCATTTGCCTTTCTCTTTTTGGATGTTGATATAGCTTACGGTTTCCTCAAAGATATATCTGTAACCCCCGCTTGTGATATTGCGCCCAAAATGGTGATTGTTATACCTTTGGCCGTCGGCACGATGCTCTTGGCTGGTGTCCCTTTTCGAGAATGGCCATAATTCCGTTGAGTATGGAGATTGAATCCTGCCTCATCGATATATACGCAGTTCCTACCATAATCCAGTTCTGGAATCGCTTCCCATTCTTCAATCCTTTCCTTTCGCTGTTTGAGGACACGGTCACTACTTCTTGCAGCTGGTAATTTTGTAGTTTTTTGAGGGTCAATTTGCACTTTTCAACCAAGTGCCTATGTAACGCGGATATTGATATCGATAACCCGCGGAACGCTTCGCATAGGTTTCTTCTGATGTCCGATAACACGGCTGTTGGTTGCTCATCAACATAGTCTACTAGGAACCGGGAATGCGCCTCTGTTAGCTTGGCTTGACGTCCTGTTCCCAGCTTTCTGCCACTTACCGGTAAACGTCGCTCCTCGTCATTATTGTACCTTTTGATGTAATGTTGCGCTGTCCTGATGTTAATCCCTGTCAAAAGCGCGGCCTCTTTCGCAGTCTTACCCTGCTCAATCACGTAGTCAAACAATTGCTCGATTTGATTCGCAGTGTACGTCTGTAAGGTCCTCTTGCTTCCCGTTGAGGCAACTTCTCTTTGGAGGTCTTACTGGTTACAGTGAGTGTAACAGCTTCCGTTGGTGGCATATGTCGCGATACGACAGTATCAATATCCATGAGAGTTCTCAACGGTACAAGGCAAGTGTAAATGACTGCTCCCTCCTCCTGCATGTCCATCGGTTGGCTTACATCTACTTCATCGACCGATGTCCCCACATCACACATGTTCACTTGCCATAATATTATTGTGTCTCCTGCTGTGTGCTCACTTTAATGGGTCATTTTCTTATCGCACATATTCAATTTTCTGCAAAACTCTAAATTTACGCTTGGAGCCGACCGGCGAAAAATACAACAACATGCTGATGCGAAATCTAGCTCACGGCGGCGTAAATAAATTTGGAGGCCTGCGCAGAACCTTTTTGGAAATCCAGTCCTTCACGAACACCGATAAGAACTCCTCCCGTAGATATAAAAGGACTGAGGCTACTTGACAATGAAAAAAGTCCAATTTGTAATACACGAATAAAGCAGAGTCTCACAGGATCTATCGCTCTCGCTACTAAACACTTCAACCAAAATATCTCATATACTTTCACAAACCTGTCCGTCGCCTTGTTTAAGCTATTGAACTATTACAGCCATGGAGAACACCAACAAGTCTCACGTTGTTGGTCCCGCCAAAGACCATACTCATACTGTCATCCTCCTACACGGCCGCGACAGCACGGCGGCCGAATTCGCTGACGAATTCTTCGAGAGCCAAGCATCGGATAACCGTACACTGCCCGAGATCTTCCCCGACTTCAAATGGGTGTTTCCATCTTCAGAGCTCCGGAATTCAACTCGCTTCGAGACGCATCTATCCCAATGGTTCGACATTTGGTCAGTCGAAGAGCCGGAAAAGCGGAAAGAATTGCAAGTCGCCGGTATGAAAGAAAGTATTACGCTCATTCTCGATGTCATCTACAGCGAGACATCTCTTGTTCCGCCAGAGCATATCATCCTTGGAGGTATCAGCCAAGGTTGTGCCACGGCAATTCATGCTTTAATGCATTGTGACATCCAGCTCGGCGGATTTATCGGGCTTTGTGGCTGGCTCCCGTTTCAAGAGGAAATTGAAGCAATCGCTAGGAATACAACAAGTGCCAGCCCACTCCAAGAAATTCGAAGTCTTCTTAAGTCGGCATCCAGCGATTCTTGTGTCCCAACTCTCAGGCAACTCTGTAGAAAATCAGAATCGGCATTGGCGACTCCTGTGTTCCTTTCTCACGCCACGGACGATGACGTCGTGCCAATTTCCAATGGAGAAAAGTTATATCAGGGACTAGATCACTTGGGCATGACCGTTACGTGGAAAGCCTACGAGGATGGAGGCCATTGGATCAATGAGCCACAAAATATGGATGATATAGTTGTTTTTCTGCAAAAGAGTGCAGTCATTCAAAACTAAACTAATACAAACACTAACAGTCTTTGGTAATGGATATTTTTGGGCTGTCGAGGAATTAAGCTCTGACAATTAGACTAGATCACCGATGGTTGCTCACCCTGCGCAATGAATCGGTTTTACACCACACAACTAGGAAAGATATCCCACTAGGAGACTAATATGAGGCCAGAAATTATGTCAGCTCATAGCCTCCCGCAAGATGGTGGCGAGCTCCGGAGATGATAATATCCTACCGCTCTCATCGAGGCAGGTCATATCCGCCGAGAGGCTGGTATAGTGGATGGAAAGTATAGAATGGCGGAATGAGTTGACGGGATAGATACAGAGAATGGTGGGCGAGTTGAACAAAGTAAGGGAAATAAAATTAAAATAAAAGCTGAAAAGAGAGAATGGAACCACTCAATCAAACAAGCACGACCCTGGCCTACAGAAAGGAATTCGCCTGAAACCATGCAGAAATGCTTTGACTGGGTCATAAAATGGAGAGCCACGGACATGAATTTCATGAACAATTGTAATTTATTGATGAGTCGGGATTTCACGTTAACTTGAGGAGGGGTCGTGCATGGTCTGAAGTCGGAAAGCGCGCCACTGTTCAGACGGCACAGACAATGCAATTTCTCATACTGTTCTTGGCGCTATTTCCGCCAAAGGAGTTATAAAGGTCAGTTTAAGGCAGCCAAAACTTCTAAAGAGACGAAAACTTGGCATCAAAAGAAGAACTGATGATTCAGAGAAACCTGACCGAAGAGGAACGGTCACTAAACACTATCTAAAATTTGTCAGCGAGGTCATGGATGTCCTGGATCAGCACGGCGACATGAATGGCGGTTACCTGGTCATGGATAATGCTCCAATTCATACCTCAAGCCTTATACAAGACGAAATAGTCCTACGAGGATACAGGTGCGTTTATTTACCTCCTCATTCAAGCGAACTTAACCCTATTGAACAACTCTGTTCTGTTGCAAAAGCGAGGGTTAGACGACATCTGTTAAGGACAAAGAAACCCTCTCTGCAAGAATAGCGGAAGCTTACAATTCAGTACCAGTTAACCAAATTCTGAACTTTATTGGCCATTCATATGATCACTTCGATGATTGTTTAAACAAAGTGCAATTTTAGTGTGATGAATTTCTCAGTACAATGCAACAAGTTGGCCAAAAGACTGTTTTAGAGGCGACAAATAAATTATAGAAACTCATTACAGTACACGCCACGTCCTAGTTGAAAGCAGAGAGCAGCACGGAAGATGAGTTCGTGACTGAGTAGTTTGAATCCCGATATTCCAAAAAGGGAATCTGCGTTTGAAATCAAAAATTGAAACAAAATAAGGTTATGACGATTATAGATGATATGCACCATACTTCTATTTAGAATAGCTTGAATTTCAACATAAAGCGGTTATACATCAACCCCATTGGCAAAGGAAGGACCAATATATCAGACGCAGCTGGCACAAAAAAGAGAAAAAGCTGATTGTCTCTCTCTCTATATCTCTCTCTCTCTCTCTGCTTTCACTGTCTTTCATCATGCGAATGCTACCCCGCGAGATACCTAGTCAAGTGATGGAAGGCTTCTGTGTTCTCAGCACTTTTGATATCGATGAGTATTCATCTATATGCGCCTTTTCTCTATACCATTTACAAGAAAATCATGAAACAAAAGGAAGATGATATGAAGTATATTACACCAGACGTAAAAAGTATACTTTACCCCGAAGGTAATTCACCACATAAAGCGGAGACCGACATAAAGCGGAGACCGACGTCGCACCGTTTCCGGTGGCCGTGGTTTAGAGTCTTTACTTCAGTGTCGCAATCAGTAACTGATGTTTGTTGCTGTGTCAATAATGAGTTAGACATTTGACGAGTGAAAAAGCTTATAGGGTTATCACCTACCCGAAGGGGACCAAGAATGATAAGAATTATCAAACGGTCAACCGACGCACGGCAGGAAGGGAGAGAGGGGACCAGAGCCGAGGAACAAAGACAATATGATCAGAGTCAGAACCTTTACAGAGAAAGACGTTTCAGTTACGGTGCATTCAAATTTGTAAAAGTGTGACAGGTTGCGCTCATACCATCTGTTGGGTTCCGCAATGAGAGGGCTTTAGTCTGTGAGACTTCCAGTCTATATGCAACCAAGGTCAATGGAAATGTGAAGTGAAGTGCGATTTCAAATACAGCCTACATATCTTTTCCGCATTTTGAATCGTTGAAACTGGAGGAGTAAAGATAAAGGTGTAGTTGAACCTTCTCGCCTTTATATATCCGATCATGTTGGTTCAGGTGTTTGATTTGTAATTTTTGTCAAGCCCTTTTGACCCAAGATAAACAATATCGGGATCTGTTACTGATAGGCTCAGCAAAGGCATCAATATGCTCCTAATGAGGGAGCTGCAAGTGTCAAAATTTTTGGATTCTATTGTTGCTAGGGTCTTGCTGTTGTACGTTCATTGCTAATATCAGAAACTTGAACGACTAAATTCTCCTGATGACAGTTTCATTTGCTATGAGAGCTTGCCTGAATTCGTCTAATGGAGAGAATAGCATTGTTGATAGTTTTGCAGTTTTCCCAATCCAAGCACCCGCGCGCTCATGTACCATTCTATCAGTTGAATAGCATGTGGCTGGTGGGCTTTGATTGCATATGCAAAATATTGCCGATCTCCGTGAATAGCATTGACTGAGACTGTATATTTATGACTACTTCAGAGGTCATCCTGCCAAGTAATTGGTTGTAGAAGATGCCACATCACATGCAACTGTACTGTGGCATGCTTGTCGAGTTGTAGGAGATACATCTTGGCGTACCTATCCTGTTTGTATGCCCCTGAATCAAAACGCCAATGGCCGCGGTATCATTGGCGCTTATGAAACATTGGGGTCATATCCAATAATTAAGCCCAAGTGGTTTATATTGTACAGTATAGATTGACAGCAACCGTATAACGGCTGGAGAAATAAGCAAGTCTTCGCTACATCTCAAACATGCAAGAAAGCGGGAATTGAGAAAGGCAAGAATACATGTGTAACTGTATATGCCATAGCTTTCTTGACCATACCAAATATCTGCAGTTGAGATTCCCTGACGTAGGTAAAGCGGAAAATAACTTGTCCAAGAACTCTGTAAAATCTGCGTATTCAATAGAGCAGCTCATTGAACGACAGAGTGTAGAAAGAAGCTTGCGAGAGACGTTGAAGCCATTCTACTTCTCCAACCGTGCAAGCCGTCGAAGTCGAGCACAGGAGCTGCAAACAAGTCAAGTGTATGCTGCCAAGGAACGCGCTTGGGTGGCAGGTGTATCCCAAAAGCCGCGCGCTATACCAGTAATGGTGATCGGAACTGCTGGCACAGGTGTTGGCTCCATACGCTACTATTACGGTACTTTATCTCGTGAACGGTGGTAGTCGATTTTTCGTGTACATCTGACTGACCCCGGCAATGCTAATACATAAGTTACTAAGATAGCTAACCTAGGATTCAAGATCTTTAGAAGGATTGTTAGGCAGGATTGAATGTGGCTGAGTCTTATGTACAGGAAGACAATTGAAAGGCTATTTCGTGGAGTTTCCGGTTAATTTCCGTAAAGTCTCGACTCCTTTTAAGTAACATAAAGTATTCTTAGCGTATATCATATCGACATTTTTATGACGCTTGTGCTGTTCAAACCAATATGTAATTAACAATATGTACAAGGATATCAAGACACATCAAATAGAAAAAATATGCGAGGACAGGTACGGCAGATAGTGCTAGTTGTTATTCCGATTCGGCCAAGTTGCATGGATCCGGATTCCCATTGATGTTCCTATTGGCGTCTTTCCTCGTCATCATTGTATTTGATGAAGTGTTGAGCTGTTCTGATGTTGATACCAGTCATAAGCGCCGCCTCCTTGGCAGTCTTCCCCTCCTCAATCACCAAATCAAATAATTTTTCGATCTGATACGCGGTGTAGCTCTGTAAGGACCTCTAAGTTTCAATGGTTGTACTTCCTGAGGGACTACAACCTGATGTTGGTGTCTAGTCAAAGAAAGAGTTTCTGCTATTTTATCATCAGTCACAATCAATTTATCAACATCCATCAGAGTTCTCACAGGTAGAAGGCAGGTTTCCAACTGTTCGTTTTGGACTTGCATGTCGACATCATGGTATGAATATGTCAGCTCATCAGAATTCCCAAAGTCAACCATGTCAAAGTCAATAAATGAAGAATCATCCCTTTCACGTAAGGGCATGCTCTTGAATAACAGCAATATAGTTGTCCATGTGGAGTACTCAGTTATAAGGTTTCACAAAACATCATTTTTCAATTTGTTATTTTGCGCCTTCCAAGCAAAAGGCCAATGTCAAGAAGACAAATAGCTCTCGTGGCCACCGCAAAATCCGATTGGAAAATAACGTGAACTGATACACAAAAGACAGTATTTGCCTCCGCAATTAACAGTCGTGGTCTCTGGAGTTCTTCGGCTTTGGCTACCTTGGCATTAATGTCCCAAGTCCTCGAACTACGAGTCTTGGAGGTCGTCAATGTCCAATGGGTCAAATTCTAGGAGTGGGATCTTTGTTCTCGTCTAGGATTTGTCGGATCTGTGTAGCATAGTCCTCATAAACTAGGAGACCTATGGTACATCTTGCTGGGAAATGTATATCAGTAATTCGGTGTGCTTGGATACCAATGAGCCGAGCTTCTGTCCTACAGATTTTTCTGTTGACGCGGTGCCTTGACGGCAGGTACAGTGGCTCATACCGTTTTCGTACCTTCGGCGGAATTTAGAAAGTTCGTTTGGCAGATTCTATCTGCTGTGTTTTTCGGTTTTGGTCGTCTTTTTTTGATGACATCGGACAAAGAGGACTTCTCAGCTATTGATACTATGTCTTGAGTCTAATTAGCCTCAATAAGAGATAGTATCATGTCCGGTTCTGGTTTCGCACTTGGTTGTTGTTGATCTGGTTTTCAAGCGTAGTGATTTTTGTTTCCAATTTTGAAAACTGCTGAATGGAGGAGAGCTAGTTCTGTGATGAGGGAAGCCATCTGATCAATAGTATGCTGAAGTGTCTTTATGGTGCTCTGCAACTGTGAGATTGTGTATGTTTCATCGGCAGTTGATACAGTTGGACTTGGAGTGGCTTGTCGCTTGGCATTGTGGTGGACAAGACTGGCTGGTGGCGGCCATGAGGAAGAAAATATACTGGCATTACATCCAGAACATTGGAAAGTCGGTATTCTTTCGCCATTGAGCTTTCCATGATGGACAAAATGGTGACTGTTCTCACACTTAGCACAAGCGGTTGGTGAGAAGTTTCTCGAACTTCTGGATATTCTCCTTGGTCCTTGCTTGCTACGATACTTACCAGCAGAGTCAGCTGTTATCTTATTACTTTCGGTCGACATTTACTCAGTGTTTATGCCGCTGGAGTGTCAAAATTCTGTTGTAACGTATGATTAGAGGAAGAACCTGCAATATGGATACTAGGATGGTGAATGTGCACGCTGTATGTTGCCCTATCCACCAGTCCTTTGCGGATCCATGGCTAAGATCAAGTGTAGTTTTTTTTATTTTATTTTATTTTTTTATTTTGCGCAAGTGGAGCCTTGCTTTGATCATGTTATAAAGCTGTGGCCGGTTTGTTAATTTTAATTCAATATGTATAATGATATATACTCTAAACTATATTTGATATAAAAATGCACATTTATATTATTTTAATTATTTTTCTTTTATATCAATTTTTATAATAATATAATAATTAAAATTTGGTTACTGTAATATCATTGATATATTAATTAAAAATAAATTATATAATTATAATTTAAATTAATTTAAATATTAAAATAATATATATTTTAAATATTAAATTTATATATTCTACATATCGGTATTAACGTGCTGAAGAATCCCCTAACCCGAAACTGCACCTGTATCGTCTGAATGCATTTGGCATGCCCGGATATTCTCTAGCGGCAAAGAACTAATCGTATTTTTTAGACTATGCCTGGACCTGGAGTTGTTGGAGCAGCAGGAGCGACTGCCATGTTCAACCGACGAACCTCCTCTTGAGGAGAACAAGACAATAACACAGCGAATATGACCCCGCACGCACTTGGATGCCGACGATCCAGGCACGTAGTGATCTTTCTTTTTCAGTATCAAGAAAGATGGGTGAATATAACTGGAGACGCCACTATTGGAGCGAACTTGAGCCATAACTCTGCCAAACATGGTTAACCGTCTTTATTGTCTATCTTGCTTTTTCTAGACAGATGGAACGACTACTTCAAGCTGTCCCTCAGATGGCGCAACTATGCAACTTGTCTCAGTCCTACCAATGTTGCAGATTTCTTCCTCATGGCCAACACGTCTGTTTTTGATGCTCCCAGTTCAATGTCTCTGGTGCCAGCTAGAAAAGTGGACTTATATCTACTGATTTCACAAATTGTGACCGAGTTCGATCACTGCGGGACGATACTTCCTAAAGCTAAGTCTCAGATAACTTCGAAGAAAGCGAGACAGACCCAGCATGTGGATACGGAATGTCATACACCCGATACCTGATCTCGCACCAAGTGGACCGGGATTTGGTTCGGAAACACAACATGGACTATTACACCGTGGACAATATTCCACCTGTTGATGACTAGACAATACAGTTTGCTAATAAATCTGCCATCAAGCGTATCTACTGGAATGCTGGCACCCTACGCCTATATTGGAACAAGCCCGACCCACATAAGATCTGTCCACCTCTCAGGATCGTACCCTCTTTCGCTAGCTTGTTGTCAAAGTCCAGGTGGTGAGATTTCTGGAAGGCAGACATTCCTCACAACTCCCGCTCAATGTGGTGACCCACAACTGGTTGGAAGATCCCTGGTGGACGAATGGTTAGCCCCGCTTAGAGATGTAACCTTCATGAGGAGAATATGGGTGGCCGAGGAAAGACTCCTGAATGATCATATTCAGTGAAAAGAAATAGCTTTCCTGATGGAAGATGCTCCTTTCCCAATAACAATAGCTTTTAACTACAATAGTAGTAGACGCTCTAGTAGGTGATTTCTTTTTGATATAAATGTCCATTCAATGAATACAAAAAAAAAAACAGCCTATGTAAAGACGCTTTCTAAGATGATTTCCACCTCATCATGGACTGTCATCTATGAATACAAAAAAAAAATCCTAGCATTGATATATCACATTCCCTCTCATAGACAGGTCTGGAGTTTCCTCTTTCTTGCAGAAATGGATTCGCTGAAGTGCGTGTAATTTCGCACCTTAGCCATCCCAATTGGTTTGATTCTAGCAGTTATATGGCGCCACCATTGGCAATGTGTGATTGAGGACAGAAAATGGTCTGCGGATGTATGTCTTTCATCCATCCGCAACCAAAGATCTGCTTTAGGGCTGTATTTTCAAGATTTTGATAGCCTAGTTTAACCACTTTACATCGAATCTGCAATTTCCTAGTACTTTATGCCAGAATGTCTCAATCTGCTTCCTCCACTCTTTCCTCTTTATTCTTTATTTATGAAAATTTTTCCGTCTTCAATTTTTCTCTATTTCTTTCACATTCGACTTGATGATTGTCTTTTCTTTTTCACAAATGCACTTGCACTGCAAAGTGTAGAATAAAATCCGGAATACCAAAAAATGATTAATATTCGTCACAGGAATACTTGTTCTCATTTAGTTTGTGATTTATCTTCTACCGTCGTTAAATTCAGTCTTCCCCAGAGGTTTCTCCGCTACACATCACTTTTTTTAGTTTTGCTGTAACGCTCAAACTATATTGCATCGCAAACCCATACAAACACTCTCAACTGCGCAAAAAGAATCCATAGTTCTTTCCAGGAAGTACAATGGATTCAGATTCTGACGACCAGGGACCAACCTGGTCAGAAATCACTGGGAGGGGACTCGCAGTCCCTCTTGAATCAGCAAAACTGAGGCCCATGGCTGGCATCAGCATGGCATACACAACGGTGAAGACAGAAGTAGTGTATGAGGTTGAGGGATTTACGAACGCTCAGAGATCCAAAGAGCTGCCGGGATTTTGAAAAGAGCCCTAAACCCGGACGCGGTGCTGTTCGAAATACCGAAGCAGGCACTAAATCCTCACCTAGTGGTGGAGGAGATTGTTCAGCAAGTAGGAGATATAACTGGCTTTACCGACCTAGGACTGTACCGTAGAAATGCCAAGGTGAATACTTTGGAACTGATGTTCCTGTCACCAGAAAGTACTCAAAAGGCCATAAATGAAGGAGTGAAAATGCAGGGCATGCTGATCAATGGCAGTCCTTACGTAGACGAAGCTCGCAGACCTATTATTAAGGTCAATCTCAGCCATGTTCCGCTGAAATGCTACGACACCATTGGGACAAAACTTCGTAAAGCCTTATCTCCGTTCAGGTGATGCAGGTACGCAAGTACACGAACGAATTTGGTAGATTTTTCGGGGAGACTTCTGTGCTCCTGGAAAGAAGCCAAGATTCCAAAGAGTATGCGGAACTTCCGAGGATGATTTACTTGGAAGACGAAGACTGCTTCATTCCGGCATTCTTCCAAGGTGCACCGCAGATATGCTATCATTGCAGAAGAGCTGGCCATATTCGTAAAGAATGTCAAGAACTTGCTAAACTTCAATGCTATAAATGCAAAGCTTACGGACATCTGAGTCGTTACTCTCAAAGCTCTCGCAAAGAGACAACCTTCGAAGCAGATATGGAAACATATGAGAAAGTAAGAGAAAAAGTACTAACCCCATCAGTAGAGCAAACCGTGATAGAGAAAAATCATGCAGAGATTGTAATAGAAATGGAAAAAGCAAACGAAGTAGAGGAAACTGTGAGCATGGAAGGGGACGTACAGGCACAGGATATCCGGAAAATGGGATCTCCGTTAGCAAAACATGCGGAAATCAACTTGGTTCAGTCAGAGGAGGAGACGATTGAAGTGGATATGGAAGATCAACCAGATACTTTCAAACTGCCAATGGAAAGAACTTCAGACAATGTGTCTAAGCTAACAAATAGCCTCTGCAAGTGTATCCGATGCGATGAAAGCTCCGCCAGGAGAACTATACGAAGTTTTATTGCTTTCACTGATATATCGTCAACGAAGCATGCCAGCTCGGTTATTATGTTATGTAAATTTTCATTTGGTAAATTTGGTTGTATATATCCACTTCAGCAATGCGAATTGAAGGCTTGGTAGATATCCTTGTTCCAGCTGCGGCTTCACTGGCTTTGAAGTCACAGATTTTGGAGGTAATTTCATTGCAACAGCAGGCTTTGAGGTGGATGCACAATTATCATCTGGTTTCTTTATGCGATTACTGTACTCAATAAAGCTCAACTTCTCGCCAATTTGCCTTAGATAAGCTTCCAATTGTCGAGCATAACGATGGCCGTCGATCATTCGAAGTTCCAATGCTTCTTCACCAAAGATGGCCCCAGATTTCGCTGCATTCTTTAGATGCTTTGCTAAATCAAACTTCTGAGATGTATTCGGACACGTCTTGGATTCTATGATATACGAAGTTTGTTTAGCTCATTCGTTTCGCATGCTGTTATGTTCCATGAATACTGATTCTCTTGATTTTATAAAATCATGCCAGTATTGCTGATCCAAGTTATTCAATAGCTGTATATGCGATTCTCGTGTTTCCCTATCCATTTCGTTATAAATATATGAATCATAGGTCGACTTTAATTCTCCACCCTATGTAGACGAGCGTAGAAATATTCCACCATATGGCTGAATATAGATTTCTTTGAAAACTGATGCTAGGTAATAACAACTCTGACACATAGTATTTGCGTATGCAACAACTGGAGTGTTCCTTGGCTTCTTTTGTTTGAAAGTTGTAATGGCTTGCGCAACCTCTTGCAAACAGCCATATTGATGCCTTTTTTAAATGATAATGGTCCTAGCTGAAGGTTACCATCCGTAAATGAAGTAAAATCGCACATCAAACCAATTATTCTAGGATCACCTGCGGCTTGGTAAATGGTCCGTGCGACCATCTTGGCGGTTACTTGGCGGTTACTTGGCCGTTCTATTAGGTAAAATCCTTAGGAATTGAAAGAACATGTCATTGCTAATGTCTTCGTTATACTCGCTGGATGATACATCCGACCACTTTAAATGGAGTACACTATTAGAATGTATGATGCGACCTTCTCTTTGTATTTCCTTTCACTTTAGTTTGTCCATATTTGGCTAACGTCGCCAAACCAACAATAGCGGTAAGAATCTTGTGTCTCCAACAAAAGCGCACAATGCGCAAGAAGAATAGCAATCCGAGTTTGATGGCAGATATCAGGAACTGGAAGTATGAATGTCCTATTGCTGTAGTGTGTAGGTGTATTGATTCTTCCTTTATATGACTCGGATGGGCTTCAACCCTATCATGTTTGTCAATAACTCGTCAGGAATAATTTCTGATAATGGAAGAGCATTAGAATCTTGTGAGTTTCGTCGGTTGCTTTCCATAACGTAACGATGAGTAAGGGAACTAGGGTCTTCTGTTGCGGAACTGCCTTACGTATTTATAGGGAGAGTAAGTTGCCTGTGCCAGTTTCTTGTGGCATGTTGCATGGATCAAAGAATACAACACTGCTAATGCTTTGATTTTTCGCAATCAACCGCACAGTCAATTGTGAGCACTCTATTCTCTGACGTATGTATACAGTAGATATTGAATTGTATACACATGATATAGACGGAGAAGAACTGTTTAACAACGAATATAACCGTATGGGCTTGAATGAGGTGACCTATATAGTGTTAAAGCGAAATTAGATTACCTGTGACCGCAGTAGCCAGTAAAGCATACTGAAAATTAACAGCTGTACAGTGTGAGCTCTACGATAACCAAATGCACTATGCACAATTATTATCAAATTGAGCATTTGGAAACAACAATGTCAAGTTTTTTTTTTTCACTTGTCCTCAGCAAGTCGGAAAGGTTTATGTTGTCGCCACATTAGTTGCCCGGATTCTTGTGTCCCTAGCTTGTTGCTCTCAGTCATTTTTTATCAGATGCGGAATACAAATTCAGCACTCTTGAGTATAATACGTATAAGAATAGGCACAGCAATCTATTTTATCTCTTTTCTAAAATAGCTATGCTTGATAACAACAAATGATTCAAGTAGTGCAATTAATATATTACCAGTTATCTTGGATAACACTGTCAAGTATCTCCTGTGGACCATTCCAATACTGAACATCACACTTGATACTCTGGACTCGATCCGGTTGATTTTTCAACAGAGCTTCAAGTGCTTTACCCTTTCGTACAAACACCTTGTCTCCTCCATGCAATTGGGTAGAAGGACAATAATCGTTCTATCTATTTGCATTAGCAAATAATTACTGGAAAAACCACTTTTATAGCATTACAACTTACCGCACCGTCTCCAACATACATAATTTTTTGAAAAGGGCCATGTTCCTCTAAATACTTTGTCAACTCCAACCCTAATCCCCGAAGTGTCAGTCTTCAAGCTCCGCCAAATAATCAAGTGGTGGCGACAAAAGTGGGAATTACCTTTACAGATGTTGAGTGCACATCCGTTACTACATCCATGAGGTTTGGAATTCTTTGATATCAGTCTATTGATAATCAATCTTCCTTCATTATCAAATTTGGCAGGATTCGTTATGATTTTGTGCACATACTGGCGAACACCATTTGCCTAACATAGAGAAAAATTCGCGTTTTAGAGATCATTCACATCTTGTTGGCACATGTGACAAAGGGAGCCTCTCACTTTCAAAATGCTCTCTATGAAAACGGTATTGGCATCTGAGATGATTAAGACAGTAGTATTATTTCCAGACAGCCGCTGAAGAACCTCCTTCATAGCAGGATGCTAACCAATGGACAAGTTTAGTGACGATGTACATATCACAAATATTTAAAAGAGACGTACGAAAGGGATCTGTTCCAAGGCCAGCTGGATATCATTTGGTGTGAAACCTTTGTCATGGAGCTGTGTCAAAGCTTGACCCCTAGATAGAGTATTTCAGTTATGGACAATACTCTCAGGTGAAGAGAGCATATGAAGAGTCGACTCAGCATTACATAAGGTCCGTCCATTGAGTCTCTTTTCTTTCCCGTACCCAATCGTATGTTTCTGGTGATAAAGTCGTAAGTGTCCAGTCATCGCTATCTTGTTCGATCATTGACCTATATATGCTATGGTCAGGTGACTTAATCTGACATATGTTTTCTTATTTAGTGCAAGTACCAGTCAAAGTCAAAGACTGCTAGATTTTGCAGAGTTGGGTCTCTCGTTGGTGCCATGATATGTGATCGAAAGAAGGGAAGAATGCATTGCAAACCGATGGCTCATGAATTTAAACCATTTTCATCTCCGATCATGGCTGCGTTTCAAATATTTTGCATCAATATGGCTTACCGATGGTTCAGGCAACGTGCTCAAACTGCCAACAGTAGACGGTAGACGATATTCCAGTATCCGCACGTGACGGAGCACAGAGAAGTGATAAGGAAGTTATTTCCTTTTATTATGAACATCCGAGAGATCCGCCCAAGCATTTAATTGTGTCAAAGTTGTTCTCGGCATGTAGCGAAATGCACAGGACTGAAACCTGCTGAACAAACACATCCAATACATACAGTTTTATCAACATTTTGTGCTTGATGAAAGTACAGAATCAGAAAAGATAATCAAAGAGTACGGTTTGAGATACCTTAATAGAACCTACATAAAAAACACGTAAATCTATGACTTACCAGCGAAAATAGTTATCCTGTATGTACAGAGATTATGGAGAATCAGTCCAACCAGATTTTGCGATAGCTTCTTCTTTGACAGAGTGTAATCTGCTGACAATAGTGTAAATTCCTTTGCTGTGGTCGCAATAGGCATATTAACATGTTTAGACAAGATTTTCGGTAACCATGCATGTTACATTAGTAAAATGAGCGACAAATAAACCGGCTTCTTTAATTCAAAGAACATATTTTGACCGTCGAAAATTTAGATATTGACTAGATATGTGTTTGTCGCTTTCTGTGTGTCTACGTTGAACAATACGTGTTGTGAGAGCGGGATAAGGCTAGGTGATCTCATGACATGCAACCTGGGCAAAGACATGCAGTGCTCGCATAAATTGAAAACATTGTTGCGAAACTCTACTGAATAGTAAGCGCACAGGTTCGATGTTGCGGAGTTCTGCTACAATTGATAATTTTGTATCTTGAATTTCTCTGTAATTCATTGACGAAGATTTCTCTCCTGTTACATCAATGGCTGGCAGGCGACAATCGTCACGTTTAAGCAAACAAGCGTTAAACACGGTTTCAGAGTCAAAATTGAAGGTCAAAAGAGAACTATTTTCGAAATATGCCTACGATGGCAATCAAGTGAATTCCGCATCAGGCACGATCGAATCCAAAAAAGCACTCAAACCTTCACGGCCAAAAGGTGCGAAGGCAAGTAAATCGGCAAAACCAGGTGTACCCCCCGATAATTGGAAGTCTGTCTATGAAGCAATCAAAGAATACCGAAAAGTTACTGTGGCTCCCGTTGATACCATGGGCTGTGAACGCCTAGCTGAAGAGACAGTCGACGAGAAGGTAACTTGCTTAAACAATGATTCTTCAAACACTGTAACTTGAGTGCCAAAACTGAACTTAACCTTCAATAGACGTCAAGGTATCAGACGCTAACGTCCCTAATGCTATCGTCTCAAACCAAAGACGCCATTACGGCTGCTGCCATGCAAAACCTCCAAACACGAGTCCCTGGTGGACTGACTTTGGACAATGTTATAGCATGCGACAAAGACCTAATACATGATTGTATCAAATCAGTAGGATTTCACACGAGAAAAACAGAGTGAGTTCCTTAAATAATGAAAAGGTGTTAACGTAGGGCCAGGCTGTTAATTTATCAACAGTTACATCAAAGCCACAGCTCTCATTTTGAAAGAAAAATATAATGGAGATATACCAGATACAATAGAGGGATTAACTAGTCTCCCGGGAGTTGGTAAGTCAAAATTAACAGCACACACTTTGTCGTAATATTCAAAAGATGTGACTAACTTAGCCTTATGTAGGCCCAAAAATGGTAAATAACTTGATGTGTGTCTTTGTTTGTCGTAATCACTAATGCACTTTGCTAGGGATACTTAACGCTACAGTGTGCCTGGAACAAGTAAGTAGTAGTGACATGATATAATTTGTCAACAATTGTTCTTGATCTCATGCGTCTACCCTTCTCAGAAATACTGGCATTGGCGTGGATGTTCATGTACATCGCATTTCTAATCGATTAGGATGGGTAAAAACCGATAAAGGGTCACCTGAAGATACAAGGAAGGCAAGTTTTAGCCATTTCAGGGCTTTTCTTTATATGTCCCCAAATTAACCAGTGGGGTGATGTTAATTAGGCCCTGGAGTCGTGGCTACCAAAGGAGTGCTGGAAGGAGGTCAATCCTTTGTTTGTGGGCTTTGGACAAGTTACATGCTTACCTCGTGGTCCACTCTGCAATGCATGTCCTGTCAGCGATCTTTGTCCATCTGCCAAGATATCTAGAGCTATCAGCAAACGCCGGTACTCGATCGCTCTGCAGGAAACGCTTAATGACGAGCGTAATGCCACCAAAAAAGTTGTGAAACAAGAAGAGAGCGTCGCGGACACATTGAGCTGGTAACATAATTTCGAAGATAACTGTAATACTAATGCATGTAGCAACGACACGACCTCTGCTCTACAATTGTATATATTTTTATTTGAAATTTCAACTCAAAAAGCATACCTTTTGTTCGCTAAAAGAACGTTATTAAATATGTTATATGTACTGGTAATTGTTTTATCCGCAATGAGTTAATAGAATGTGTATCGATTGAACGGATATGTCAGGTTTTGGCAAGTAGATATTCATTAATGATCAAAGGCGTACATATGGGGTGTGGCGGAGATCCAAACTTTTTATGGTAGTAAGTTGGTGACATGAATTGAAGAAACTGGAGGACTTTGGTCTTGCTCTGACAATGGAACATAGCAAATCCAATGATGACGGGTAAGCTGATCACCAAACAAGGATACATGTTCAGAATGATAGAGTTAATTCAAGAAGTAGAGTCACCGAATCTGAGACTCTAGAAGCATTGCAAAAGAGTGTAAAGCAGATCGAGCACTCATTCAGCACTGTGTATTCTGTAGGTTCCTCGCGTCTACTTTCGATGTCGCCTATGTTACTTCTAAATATCGATGCATTACCTTCAGACACTCTCAAGAAATTTTCAGCAAAATTTAAGCATGATCCAAGGCATGACTTCGACTTTGGAACACGTATTGAAGTCTAGTATTAAAATCGGCAAGTATTATATAGACTGGCACTTAATGTAAACTTTGCCTAATGTTCTTGTTAGGCACCAAAATCGAAATGTCAAAAGATGGCGAGGCAACTCCAACTGTTACTATCACAATATTGAACGCTAGCCAATTTCCCATGAAATCTTTATTGGCAGAAATTCAATTTGTGCCAGTGCAAAATGATTGTAATGGCACGGTCAGCTTCGAGAGCAAATCGTCGAGCAGACTAGTTAAGAATATACCGACAAGTACCCAGTCACTGTTTGATGGAGAATCGGAACTGCTGCCTGAAGAAAAACATCTTGAAATCATCACTGTCTGGTCATCATGCTTAGCGCAATATAATGGCAATATCACAGTCAGCGTCCTAAGTCCTGGAACGGGACAGAAACTTCAAGCATACCATAAGTTTGGGCTGTACATCATCGATCAGGTTGGTAATTTGAAAAGAGATGACAAGTCAGCTATACACAAATATTCATGCTTGATTGCCAGCTCAAGAAATCGTTCCATTTACCATATGACGACATATCATCTCCAAATGCAGACCGAACAATCAATTCACAGCATTGCATAGACAAGACCTATGACCTAACATATTTTAGAGGAATAATGGGATTTAGACCGGCACAGGGAATAACGCCAGGTATTACAATCGAACTCATCTATGAACCAAGTAATGTCAGAGTGAGTAATGGGTTGCAGATAGTCCTCATCTAGCTTATAACTCTGGTGCTTAACTAATGACTTTTCGATAAGGTTGAGTGCCATGTGATTGCCTTGAGCGACGATAATAGTAAAGCAGAATGTCGATTTGGATATAATGGCGATCAAGCTTCTGGCACGGCCATGGAAACGCTTTTGTCGGAGCTTGACTTTCTAGGAAACTTGGAACATGTATAATCTTACATCGAGCCTTGTGAATTTGATTGTTGTTATCATTGCCTATTTGTATTTATTGGTAACTCTTAGTCTCCTTTGTTATTCATGGTGACATCCATAGCGGATGTGGCGGGCGGGACCAACCAAGATGCTAGCCTTTGTGTAATGGTGATGGGCAACTTCCCAACGTTGTAACCAACAGCAAAATCAATTGTAATATAATCTCTTTTGCTTTATTATTATTATTCGTTTTACGTGATAAATTCCATGTGTTATATGCCAGCAACATCAATAAATATTATGAACAAATGGTAGAAATCTAGTGACTAAGGATATTGATTGCCAACGCAAGTAAAGCGATGGAAAGCATTACGATAAATTGCAAACTATAATCCTTCCAGTATTCGTCGTAATCTAACATTGGATTAGCTATCTCGAATGGTAAAACCTCCATCGGAGCGCCACTAGCATCCATGAGCACTTCTTTATTGGAGCTGTTTTGCGACGATCGCCTTGTTGTACAAGCAGACAGATCTACGTGGATGATGGGTTCCTCTGGTTCTTTTAGTGACTCTGGTCGAAGGTCTTCATCACTAAGGACCGTGGATTCACTTTCTAAATCCACTGGATCTCTCTCTGCTGCTTCTTCGATAACATCCTGGCTTCGTAGTTGTTCTGATATAGCTCCTGCCAATTCTGTTACACCGCTGGATGTTGCAATTGCTTCCAGCATCTCATCTACTACACCTTTTTGATCCTCTTGTTCCTGAACTTCATCCAAAGCGGCCTGTTGAATGTGCATTAACGTTTCTTTGAACGATTCACTATCAGATGATTCCATCAATTCTTTCGTGTTGACCGACTTCAAGATATTTTGCAGCTGTTCTCCAGAAATATGACGCGAAAATTCAAAGGCGGGCCGATTTTGCTCATCCACGATTTTTGCTTTGGCAGCATTGAATACTTCGCTCACACGAAGTTTGTCCATCAAGGATCCAGCTGCCAGAATCGTATCGTTCTTTGGTTTTAGCGATTCACCATTAGTGCTAATATACAGATTTGTCTTCTCCGTTGCCTCTCCGCTTTGAGGCTATCAAAATAATTATAATGTCAGAACTCGAACTCTTAAAATTGGATTCCCATACAGAGAGCTTCTATATACCTCGATGGTTAATGTAGATCGTGGCGGAGTGTCATTTTCCGGTGGGTTTAAAGACTCTATGTCGTTGTTATCATCAGCAATATTATCTCCGAGTACAGACAGATCCTTCAGCTTCTGTCTATTTCCATCGTCGATATAACTATCGACGAATACAGCACTACCTCCTAGCACTGTTGAGTTATAAGAGGATTGTTCAAGGTCAAGTACATAAGAATGATCGTCAAGAGGTGTTATTGGCTCGTCTGTTGGCAGAAAACGTAAGTTTTAGCGTGGGCTACGAAGTCTGTCATACCATTCTGGCGAAATTCGAGCAACACTCGTTCGCTAATGTTATCCAGCTTGCAATTCAATGCAGGAGTTCATGCAACATACCTATTTCTCCAAATCGTTGAAGTTGCGGTAACGCACCAGCTGGTTCCATGGTGACGGAATTATTCATTGAGCAATTGTCGACTTCGGATTTCTGTTCAGTATCGTCCATTGTTGTTATATGTTTTTTATTGGAATGTAGTCTTGTGATGGTCTGTGGGTTTCCACTTATAAGAGCTGTGAGAGTCATTTGCGGTAGTACGCCATTTTTGGCTTGAAAGTCATGGTTTCATTTTATAACAAATTTTTTGTTATGTGGTTGTTTCCAAAACAATGGTAATCGCAACGTATAGCATGACGGTATTGTGCAACCTTCTGTCTTTCAACTTTTTGCATGGCTGGCAAGTTTAGCAATATCCTATTGTTCGCCGCCAATAGCTATGGTTTAGACATTTTTCTTTTACCATTTTCTTTGCTTGTACGCCCCCCACTGTGCCTTTATCATGGTACAGTGCAAAATGAACAAACAATAACATTTGAACGTGTGCCTACTGATTTAATGATTATGGCAGGCAAGATGCTTAACATAAATAGAAGCTGATAAGGAGACTAGGCGTTCTTGGCACAATCATTACTGCCGTCGATCTGATGACGCTGTGGGAAATGGATATTGAGAACCGTGTGTCATATTTATATTGATCAAGAAAGTAAACCAATAAACTCCAGCACATCCTTTCTCTTTCAGTTATCATAATGACTGCCATATTTAAAGCAATAATAGCTTGTGAAGTATGGGTGTGGTTACTGTATTCCAAGAAATAAATATAAAGTGAATGGGCAAAGACTAAAGCCATAGTCAGTATTCCAATGCGTAAATATGAACAAAGCGATGGTGGAAATTTTGGGGAGACATAGTAGACTACAATGTGGAATTTAGACCAGCCATTTAGGGCCAAACAATAATTTAGGCTCTGTAGGAGAGACTACTGGAACCCGTTGATTGGAAGTGTCGGTTCCCAAGTTGTTATATCGATATTGCGCTTGCCACATTCTCGCTTAAATTTTAACGGTGAACTTTAGAAGGAATGGGAAGAAATCAATTTTGACTGACTGAAAACACATAATTTTCTTTTGTGCAAATATTGGAACCATATTACGAGCACGACTATATATTGATGATATAACATAATGGAATTTACCTTCGTACTTTGCAACAAAAAAATAATGGTTGCGAAAAAACCCTTTACGCTTTCATTATTGGCGATTATTCCAGCGATATTATCTGTAGTGCAAGCATCCAACCCAGGAACGAGTAGTACTGACAAAGATGCTACCACTTCGGCATCCCCACTTTGTCTCATGTTTGAGGATAATTTTAGCAAATTCAATCTTGCTCATTGGAAGGTATGACCAATACTTTCATTTTAAAAGGAGCCCACATCTTATAGATTGGCCGGCCATTGTGCTAACGTGAAAACATGTTTCGCAGCATGAAATTACGCTAAGTGGAGGTGGAAATGGTAAGTGGTGCATATGGTCGTAGCTACTTGTACAATCTTGAACTAAACACCATACATTAATTACAAAGGCGAGTTTCAAAGGTATACTTCTTTAATTGTTGCAAGTCCTCTAAACTTGGTTGTCCTGCAGTATTAATACCATACTTATATCAACAATAGCTATACCAATAACCGGACCAATAGCTTTGTGGAGGATGGTATTTTGTACTTGAAGCCTACCTTTACCGCTGACTTGATAGGTGAAGACAAAATGAAAAGTGGTGGCAAAATTAATCTTTGGTAAGCGTTATCATCAGTATAATGTTACCATAGTTAGGAACTGACACAATATAATAAATTTAGGGGAAACGACGAGACTTCCTGTACAGGTATGTGATGTATCTCATGTAGCCAAATAACAATACTTGGAGTTGCTAAGAATAAACTAATTTTCCTGATGCAGATAATGCTGCCGGTGGTAAGAATAGTAATTAACGGTTGATATTGCTAGCAATTTACTGATCAGTCAAATGCCACAGGTTGCGAACGTGAAAGTTTTGGCGACGATGGTGGTCTTTACTTAAACCCAATCCAATCAGCAAAAATCAAACTCGACAAATCGTTTTCAGTTGCATACGGGAAAGTCGAAATAAACGCTCGCATGCCAAAGGGTGATTGGATCTGGTACTTACGCAATCTACCGCTTTTTTTTGTCATTTTGCTTTCTACTTAACTTATTATCATAGGCCTGCCATCTGGCTAATGCCAACACATTCTATGTACGGAGCTTGGCCAGCGAGTGGTAGGTGTTCGAATCTTGTATCTTCTTTGATTTATGAGTACAACTGATTGGTTGGCTTGTGGGTCGTTTTCAGGCGAGATAGATATCGTAGAAACTCGTGGTAACGTCAACTATACGTATGGAAATGTCACCTCCGCGGGTTCAACACTTCAGTGGGGTCCTTCTATGGACTTGAACGCATACTTGGATACACACGTTGAGGTTCTAGTAGATGCCGGCAAGTCCTTCGCCGATAAATTCCATATATGGGGTTAGTATACAGATGGCTGTGATATTGCATGTAAATCTGGGCTAAAAGACTTTATGAATAGGATTGGAGTGGGATGCCAACGGTTTGAGAACATATGTCGATAATACTACCTTGCTCCAAGTTGATTTCAATAAGCCTTTCTGGGAGCGCCACGCTTTCCCAGACTGGGCAAGTAACCCATGGAAAGGAGCGGACCCAAGCGCACCATTCGATCAAGAATTTTTCTTGGTATGAAAGACATGAAAGATTTTAATGTATTGTCAAAGTTGCTAATACTGCGTACGGTACATCTAATTCAGATTATGAATGTTGCTGTGGGAGGAACGAATGGATACTTTCCCGACGACAAGAACAAGCCATGGAAGAATATAGACCCTCGAGCTGTTAACAGGTTTTGGGACAGAAAAAAGTACTGGCAGCCTTCTTGGGGCTCCGGTAACCAAGCTGCACTCGCTATAGATTCAGTAAAAATATGGACCAAGGATTGGTCAAAGTGCTTAAAATGATTGTTTCATACTTAATTTCATACTACTGTATTCAATGCCACAAATGACGGACGATGTATATTTGTCAGACATAAACGTGCATATACCCATTTCAAAGATAAATATATTATTTGGTGTGATGAAATTATTGATCAATCAACATGATCCTGCTTGGACACGACGGTTTCCGGAAGACATAGAGTAGAGATGACAGGGCAAAATTAGATAAAGAAATAAGTTATCTACGCGTTAAAAGCTGACTCAAAGGTCGACTGGAAAGATATTTTTACACTAGTGTTAATCAAAGAATGATGCAATTACAAAGTCCATGCACGTACTTGTGTGAGCTATTAGATCTAGAGCCAATATTACTGTTCTATGGTGGAATCCGTTGTAGTTCATTTGCACAATCGTGATGTATCAGGCTGCTATATATCCACAGGAAATTATCGGTTCATTCCAATTACTTCTCTTATCTTGCTTTGAAGATATGATAAATCAATCGTATGGTCGAAATCATTTGTACGTGCCCAGATATTGAAAGCTGCAAGTGAAAAAAAAACCCCTCAAAAATCATCTACGGCAAATACCGCGAGGTTGTTCACGAATTTTTGTGTACTGGACACCAGCTAGTTTTTTTGTATGTTGTGAAATGAAGAACTCTTCCCAATGTAGCTTGACATTGATGTGATCATTGTGCTAACTGTACAATTATATTAGCAAAGAAGGTGCAATGGAGGAAAATAACAATACAGAGCTGTTGATTGATTCAGTTTCGCATAATGTAGACGGCACTCTGGAAATGGTCACTGAAGAATACGTTATGATTGATCAGAGCGAAACTGTCGATCCGGCTGTGGCACAGCAATACTCTACATACTGCATTGACCTGTCACACGACATTGAAACGCGCGTATCGACAGGTTCCATGTACAACTTGAAAGGTATGCTACCAACACCCAGTACTGCCATATTGGATGCCAATATTAACCTGCGATATTTGTAGACCAGTTCTTCAAGTCATGTAAATGGTAAGCTGTTACGATTGTTATTCGAGGCATTTCTGAATGCAAAGTTGCTGAATTGTGATTCCAGGTCTCCAGATGGATCATGTATCTTAACCAACATGAATGACAACAAAGTGCGACTATTTCAACCGTAAGTATAAAAGTTTTAAGACCAAAGAAGGATACATTTACTTAACGGTACGTTTGCCTAGGTCTACAGAAACGTTTAGTGAGGGTCAAGGTACAGGTATGGCATGGTTGGGATTGCCCGAATGTACACTGCTTATTTTTCTCATCATAGGTGATGACAATCAAATCATGGCGACTATTCAGGCCAGAGAAGCTGAATCAATATACGAATGCTGTTGGTACCCACTTATGAACATACAAGATCCAGCATCATGCTGTTTTTTGACATCTTCTAGAGACCATCCCATCCATCTCTGGGATTCCAACACTGGCGAGGTGAGAGATATAGTCCAGATCATTCTAGTAGGCTGTACATGGAAGTAATGAAGATTGAATTGATGATATAGCTTCGAGCTTCATACGCGTTGATTGATCATAGAGAGCGGTATATGGGAGCGATTGGTCTAACGTTCAATTTGGATGGATCAAGCATATATTGCGGCTATGAAAATATGATTCAAGTGTTTGATACTAGCAGACCAGGGCAAGCCATACAAAAAATTACTACCACTCCAACACGAAAAAGTAGACGCGGTCAAAAAGGTAAATATAAAAGATAAGACAAGTTCGTCTTTGAATAGGGTACAGCTAACAGATATGTTAGGTATTATATCTTCTTTGGCATTTAGCCCTGATTACTCAGGGTTACTAGCGGCAGGAACATACAACAGAAATATAGGACTCTATGATTCAGCATCTGGAGAGCTTTGTTCTGTCTTTGGTGGCCAAGATGGAGGTGTCACGCAGGTTGGTATATTAACACAGTAACGGTCAACCTGCTATGGCGGCTAACATTTCTGAACCAGGTCAAATTCACTCCTTCAGGCACCTATTTGTTTTCTGCCAACAGACAAGATGACAAAATAACCTGCTGGGATATCCGGAACACTGGCGAAGCACTCTGTCATTATAAACGGCCAGGATATACGAATCAACGAATTTCCTTTGATATCGATGTGGCTGGGCAGGTATTAGCAACCGGAGACACAGTAAGTTAAAAGCGTAGCCATTTCAACTCTGCAATAATAAGCGCTGGCAAGTCTAACATGGAATAATGACAGGATGGTAATATCCGATTGTTTGACATCTCAATCATGAAAGACGGAGAAAATGTAGTAGAGCCCAACAAATTACTGAAAGGTCACAATGGTTTGTGATCGTTACTAGCTACTTTGGAGTTCTTGTTGTGTATCAATGCTTACTGATATGTGTTTTTTCTACAGATTTGATCTCTTCTGTGTCTTTCAACCAAGTTTATCCTTTGCTTGCCACTTGCTCTGGACAGCGGAAATTCAGCTTAGCAAATGATGATTCAGATGATGAGGATATCAACGTAGATGACGAAGAGCTACTTCGAATAGACAACTCCTTGAAGCTGTGGTATATGCATGGCTCATGGGTAACATACGAATCACAGCAAGTGGATATGGAAGCCATATAGAGCAGCAAGTGCTTGACGAGTAGCAAAACTGATATACCAAGACGCATCAGTCTGCAACATGCTTCAAAGTAATATTTTTCTATTTTATTTTGTATAAACTGGTCATTTTAATGGCTAAATTGTATATATGATGGCTTTTCGGAAAGAAGTTTGTTACTGCGCTGGTTCTGTTGGGGATTGATACATACTGAACACAGCAAAGTAATTGAACAAAATGAATAAATTAGTAACTTCAGACCCTCTCTAGATAAGAGAAACGACATGTGCTGTTACTTAATATCGTCTCTCCGTAGTAGTGAGGATTCAAGATTCCTCTTCTTCTTATTCATGAACATTTGATGGTCGTCTTCATGGTTGTCCAGTATTAAAAATATATTTGATGTTGTCGGAGGCCAGCCAAACGCAGTTCCAAACTTTGCTACAACATTGACAATGGAGGAACTCATGAATCTTTGTGCCAGAGTGGCTGTATAATATTGTCTTTCTTTCGAGTCTGAAAGGGCACGCTGGTTGCAGCTGGATTATATTTGAAAAGTTAGGACCTCACCCGTTTTGATGACACCGATAATATGTTTTAATCAAATTAGATTGCAGAGATATCGAAGTATTATTTAAAGCGCAATGTTTCTTCCCGTGCATGTTTGAAAACTAGGCGTTTCCAAACGCAATAAGGCAGCGATATATAGGGTCATCGTGAGGGCAGAATTTTAAGCTTCACATGCGATCATGCATTTGTTTTCAATGTTGTTGTATTCTGTGTGGTTTGGTTAATGTAAATGTTACTTGTATACTACATATTTCATTCTTCTGTAAAATCTAAGAATACATTGAGGTTCAATGTGCAAAATGTAGCGATTGCTTGGAGTTTCTTGGTGAGAGTTTTAACTCCAGGCAGCACAAATAGAAGGATATCACTATGATCATTGTTGTAAATCATGTAAAATACCATTTTCTCAAAAAAAAAAAAACTATGCTATCTGGTAATTGGCGTCAAATAGCATACTGACGCTTTCACCATTGTGAATACGACGAATCGCCTCTCCAAATATAGGAGCAACATTGAAAACCTTGATCTTGCTGCAGCGCTGAACATGTTCATCTTGTGGAACAGTGTTGCTGACGATGACTTCATCCAGATAGCTTCGTTGGATCCGTTCGACAGCATCGCCACTCAGGACACCATGTGTAATGATAGCATAGACTTTAACTGCTCCATTGTCGCGCAAAACTTTGGCAGCTTTAGTGACGGTAAAGGAGGTGTCGGCAATGTCATCGATGAGGATGCACACTTTATCGCGGACATCACCAACTAGCATCATATCAGCTTTATTTGGCTTTTCAGCATGACGTCTTTCTTTGTGGATCAATGCAAAGTCCATGCTGAGCTTATCCGCTATTGATGTTGCCCTATATGATACAATCAAAGCCTGAGTTGCATGATACATAACACCATGTGGTCAGTGTGGCTAGTAGCATACCTTTTTGCGCCGCCAGCATCTGGAGATATTATGACAGCTTCTTGATAATTAGGGATATTCTCTTGTATATACTTTAGCATGAGTGGCATTGATCTCAAGTTGTCAACTGGACAGTCGAAAAAGCCTTGGAATTGAGAGTCATGAAGATCCATAGTAATGATATGATCAGCTCCTAAACAATGTCATACAGAAAAAGTCAATACCAGAGTTCGTCTTGATCAATAATCCAAAGTTGATCCACCTACCAGCGCATGTTAGCAAGTTAGCAATTAGAGTACCAGCTCGTGCAAGCCACTGCTTGTAGCCACTCTGAGAGGGCACTACATTTGTAGTGTGGGGTGTAGAAGGAGTATGCAAGTTATGGATTTTGCTGTTTAGATCGTTCATTTCAACCGAACCACCAATCTCTTGGCTGAAAGGGTATTCGGAATTGAAATCATTGATCTTTGGAGTGGAGGGGACAGTCATTGGTGGAGCTGAAGTAAGTGGAGCTCCAGATCGCTTGTAGGGTGCATCTGACTGTCTAGAGTATGGGAAGCAAGGGATAACAGCTGTCACTTTTCGAGCTGAAGCAGTTTTGCAAGCTTGGATCATGACCAAAAGTTCGATTAAGTTATCGTTGACCTTTCCACATCCGCTCTACTCTTCCAACAGTAAGTATGTATAAATCTGCTGTTATTTTGCGAAGTGTATCCCCATACCTGGACAATGTAGACATCGGCACCTCGAACCGATTCGAAGATCTCTACACTGGTTTCGCTATTGCTAAATTTAGCGAGATTGGCTTTACCAGGTTCAACACCAACCCGCTGGCAAATCTGTGCTGTCAATTGAGGGTGTGAGGAACCCGAGAAGACGACAAGGCTACGCATTACTTCAAAGAGGGACGTATATTAAATTGCTGAGCTATTGTCCAAGTTCCAAAAAAAAAAAATTTCAATTCCCATTCCTTTTTTTCACGTCACCAAGCCCATTGGTTGCACCCGTCACAAATTTGTTGAAGGCATGCCCAAGACAAGTGCATTTTACTGGCTGTCCAATATCCAAAACGGAAGAGTTGTGCATAAACATCAATGGCTTGAATATGTGCTACCGTTAAATGAAAATATATCCTGGATAACAAGTGAGATAGGCGTTGTCCCATGCTATAGGCGATCAAAATCTCTTATTGCAACTGATAGAAGGCATCTTGACCATATCAGTAAGCCTATCTTAAAAAAAAGCATCATGTTGAAATCTGCATAAACTTTCCATTATATTCATGTTTGAATAAATTAAGGGATAATATGTCGTTTGCTTAAGGGATATCATTATGAGGTTAATCAGTATGTATCAAAGATGAGTCATATACATTACAAGTTTTGGTATGCGCTATACCAATCACTTTCACGAGTGGTTACTACACACTCTATCGATCTTAGCATTTTCTATTTTGTGTTAAACTCCTTATTTGCCAGCAGTTACTGGTGGAAACAGTAACGTGTTTCAACAGTCTTCCACATTGACCAATAGTATTACAATCTGCAGCAGGCGGATCATCCTGATTGCCATCATGCTAGTAAAAAACGGTTTGCATCACCTACAATTCATTCATGTAACCTTGGTACTAGTGATTGGCATTTAGGTTTTGGAAATTGAAACTTATCAATTTAATGCAAGAGGAAGCCGTGTAGGCTCTGTCAGATAGACTTTCGGAGGTCATCAGTTCGCTGTGCAGAAGAATCAATATCGCATTATGTCAGCGACATTTTTAGGATTACCAGGCTAAATAAACGATATCAATTCTGTTCTGTTCTGTTCATAAATTTCATATATAGAGGTTATAATTATTTTATTATCATTATATATAAACTGCAGATAAAATAATGGCCTCGGCGGCAGTTTCCATCGTTATATCAATCAGCAATTCGGCGGAGGACAAACAGCGGTAGAATTACTGTTATAAACCTAATAGGCAAAGGTATCACAAAATTGAACGGTGTTCGTGAATCATAATATAGGTGTATCATGTAGTGCTGTAATAGTTGTCTTGAGTCTCAGTGACCGGAGGGGGGAGCGAGTTTTTCATTATGATATGGTCTGATGGCTTACAATTCACAAGCGCTAACTGATGCAGAAGATATCAAAAAAAGATTGAATTACGTTCCCTAACTCGAAATAGAGAAGGTAATGATACAGGAAATAACCCGTGAACGAAACCATGTTTCCACTTTTCATTACTCGTGGGAGAAACCTGACGTCTTGCGTTCTTTATCATGTTTCCCAAACAAACTATCGTCTTCAAGACAGTAGATAGCGTCGATATGCATGCAAATGTTTATCTACCCGAGCATCATTCCCCAGAACGGCAATACTCTGCCATCTTATACCTACATGGTGGAGGAATGGTAATTGGAAATCGCGACATGATTCCCAAGATGCAGGTCGACAGCTTTGTACAGAAGGACTGGATCGTCGTTAGTGCAGATTATCGACTTATTCCGGAAACTAAGTTTCAGGACGCTTGCCAGGATGTCTTCGATGCATACCAGTGGATGAGGACTGTAGGAAAGGATCTTTATGGGATAGACAAGGACAATATTGCAATAATTGGAAGCTCTGCTGGAGCCAGGCTGGCCCTATTGGCGGGTTATATGGTCAACGAACCACCGAAATGTTTGGTTTCTCTGTACGGTCAATGCAACTTCGACTTAAATAGTGTTTCCTGGATGTCCCTCCGTAACATTGAAGTCACCCAAGAACAAGCATTTTCTGCTGTTTACAAGCACGGTATACGTACAGCAACCACTGCGGATTCTCCAGATCATGAAGGATATTTGAATTATTTAACATGGATTGTGCAAAAAGACAAATTACAAGAGGCCTACTTTGGAGAAAACTATGATGAATCCTTACTTCAAAAGTACTCTCCATCTATGAATGTCCACAACTCATATCCACCCACTTTCGTCATTCATGGAAAGAAGGATACTTTGACGCCATTCATCCATGCTGAAACAATGTATGAAGCATTGAAAAAGATGGACGTAAAGTCTGAATTGCTGTTGGTAGAAGGGTAAGGAACCTTTTATTTCTTTGTACATTGCCCAAGCAAATGTTTACAAACTATAATTGACAATTACCATTTCAATTTTATTTTAGAGAGGATCATGCCTTTGACGTACAGTGGGAAGTAACCGATCCGAAGCGACTCCAAGACTTTACAGACTCAACTTTAATACCATTTATAGCACAGTACTTTAAGTGATTAAAAATTACAGAATTTCGCGTTAAGTGTAGCTTCTCATAAATTATTGCTTCGTCTTATTCGAGTTATTATAGCT
The DNA here is from genome assembly GCA_021235465.1 of Umbelopsis sp. PMI_123. Classification (NCBI taxonomy): domain Eukaryota; kingdom Fungi; phylum Mucoromycota; class Umbelopsidomycetes; order Umbelopsidales; family Umbelopsidaceae; genus Umbelopsis; species Umbelopsis sp. PMI_123. The sequence continues at coordinate 40,979 of JAJSME010000031.1, read as the reverse complement.
TTCACCAGTTTCTACTACAACACAGCTCGTTGAATCGCAGAATAGCTCCATTTCTGGGTCTGTCTTATCCTTGATTTTGTAGTGCCTAAGATCAATATTTGGTCGCTTATACTTTGAAGTTCGAGAAGGTGGATGCCGTGGTGGTTTCGGAGCGGATGGTTCTGGCAAAGTTTTGAGCTTGCTAATGAGCTCTTCATATTTCTCTTCCGATATAGCCTCGAAAGGCATTTGCTCGTATGCGCCTAGCGGAAGACGTGGAAGAAAAGATATACCCTTCAACTGGTATTGAAAATAATTTAGCGCATGTTCTATTTGTGAGCCTTCGGTTATTGGATCAAAAGTGATAGTCGATGAAACCTGATTGTCACTCCAGTATCGCTGAAGGAACGCTGCCAAACTAAGTTGCTCCCACATCGAAACATGTGTTAAATCCCGCACGCCTTCACCGTGATCGATTGGTATTTCCACTACCACCGAATTAGGTTCTACTACATCTTGTTCTACCGTATATCCAATATCAGACAAGGGCGTAATCAACTCTGAGTGTTTGGATATTCTAACGCGGCGAATGCAATATCTAGACTCGGGATAGTGCATACCAGGTGTAGCTGGTTGAACATGGCAAATTATGTTATTTTAGTACGAGATATCTGTGTCTGTATCTATCAAAACATGTAATCTAGTCTCACCTCCAGCCAGTAAGGATACAGTGCCACTCGGTTTAATGGTAGTCGTTTTGATAGACTGTGGGATGCACAGCCATTCTGAAAGGCTATAGCAGCATAAGCAGAATCAGAATAAAGTATTAAGAAAATTGAACTATCCAGTATCGAAATGTGTCTTCGACTTACTCTTTGTCTATAGATTGTATCTGTTGATATCCTGCCTCACACCATCTCTTGAGTTCATTGAGTCCTAAAGATAGGTAGACGCGTCAGTTACATAGTATTCGGTTAACACAATTGTCCGTAGCTCACCTCGCTTGCTTATGAACTGCGCAATACCACTCATACTGGTTCCGATACGTCGGTTTCTAAGCATCACAGCGTTGCTTTCAGGCCAATGAGTAGTCCCTAAGGTTACAGTCTTTGCATATAGAAATGCATATTTTAGAGTCTCCAAAAAGTCTTCGATATCGTCATGATTCATCGGAAACGTTTCCACCAAGCAACACAGTTCCATCGATTCTAGTGTTTGCTCCAGACAAGGGTTGCCACCTTTAGCGCGATAGTCCTTGTAATCTGGAGGGTCGACCATGCGACTATATTGCTGAGCATTTTGGAGCCATGAAAATCCAGGTTCACCATTTGCAATGATTCGCTTCACGACACTGTGATAGTCCATTCCAAGACTTGCAAATACCTTTGATAGGTGTAAGCGAGTCATCCCACGAGATTCTGAAACGAATATAGAAACTTACCGAGTTATTGCTCGTCCATCCATATTCGGCTCGATGAGGATTAACCTCATAGTTTTTGAGATCCACATACTCTTCATCTGTAGGGTCACCGAATGCAATTTCTGCCGTTCTGCGCACCTACGCAAGAAAGTCAATCATCCTGTTAGGAATATGATGGCCATATTATAAGCACTCACATTTCCACTAACAACACATTTTCCAATCATGTTCATTACATCAACGATGGAAGTTGTAGTCAATGGTTTTCCAATATTTTTGTCCAGGACGTCGCGAATGTGTTCATGAAGTTGTCGAAGTGGATCAGGTCCAGAGGATAGCCCACCGAATCCTTTAATTGGTCGGCCAGCTGGTCTAATTTCATTGTAGTCAAAGGTCTATATACATATTTGTTGTTCAGGATATGTTATGAGGTTGTCATCACTTGTTTTTCTGTATCTTACCACCACAGAGTTATTCTTTGAAAGATACGAATCAAGCAATCGCCCAACGGAATTCACCCAGCCTGTCGATCGATTGTCAAATTTGCAGAATGATTTACTACACACATATTTCAATGACAAATACCTTCTCTTGAATCTGGAATTACAAAATGTTTGGAATTGGAATTGGAAGGTGCATGAACCGATATATTCTTATGAACGGCCACGGCTGAGCCTTTGGTATCGAACCCGACGCCGACTCTGGCAAATTTAGCATGTGAGTTTTGTCGTCAACGTCTATATATCGCTGTGGATGAAGAAACACTTACCCTAACATTGCTGAATCCATCATGAAAGTAAAAGGAAGCGATGGATTACCATCCCACATTGTTTCTGTGCTAACAAAAGCACAGTTATTTAAAGCGGCAAACATCTTGCGTTCTTCAGTTAGGGGAGAACCCATTGCCCAAAGTCCACGACCAGGCGGTAAGAATTTCATTTTGTATATCCTATCATACATATTTTGAGCCGATAACTGTGCTTGTGCTGCATCCCAATTGAGATCATTAGAGTCAATCCAGCGTTTCTGCATGTTAAATGTTCCATTGACGACTCGTTCAACTGTTTCCCACCTACAGACTTTGACGTTAGTATGATGATTCATTTTGTCTGTCGGGGATGGAATGATGTTGTGCCACGACGATTTTACCATTGTTCTCGCTCACTGTCTTCTTTCAGACGTGAATATGTTCGCCTATAGACTATCTCTCCCAATCCGTTGAAACCAAATGGAGGGACAGCGTCCTTATACTTTTCAACAAATGGCTTTGATAGCTTGAAGCTTTTGTTCGACGTACTCTGTTTGCCTTGTGTGTCACAGGTCATGGAAGATAGGGAGCGATAGAAAATAATAGAAGTGGGTTTAGGTTGTAAATGACTGAATCTTGGAAAGTGATTAAGCACTATCCGGCTAGATTGAATTGCTTTGCAAGACATGAGATGTCGCTGCGGTAAGATCTTCCAACCGCAGAAGTGACGCCTTTTTTGCTCACGTTCAACCGCAATTACGTGACTGTCGGACTCTGCTTCATTTGTTTCCTGCTCTTTGCTCCACGATAGCTGTCGACATGCTCAAGCGTCCATTGTCACAAGTCACTCTCTCACGCTTCTCCCACTTGAGAGTGGAAGCCACTCGACAACTCAGACCGATTCCATTGACATTAGCATACCGACCGTTTGGTCATTCAAGCCAAGTACGAACGACTCTTATGCGCCAGACTACTATAGTTAGTTTAGGAAAAGGTCATCCTTTCGTGAAACTGAGATGTAACGCTCCACAAAATCAACTTCGAGCATATTCCAGATCGCCGACAAATGTATATAATGCACTCACCAAGTGGCAGCGACGAGCGTCGCTCATATCGGCATTTGGAGGCGGTATTTTGTTGACAATCTTCATTGGACCTATTCTACTTGTGACAGTTGGGGCAATTGGTGCAGTCTTCTTATTTCGAAACTGGCGAAAAATTCGTGCATTGCAAAATGAATTCCACGCCGTATCGCACGGACGAATATCAAATCCATTAGCTAATATTGGTTCTTTGTTCTCTGCGGATCTATCGCATCTGGCACCCGCTTTACGCTCACAAGCAATTGAACGCATCAAGGAGGAAGTTGAATCACCTTCTTCGGCAATATCAAGATATATGTCTACACACGATTCATTCAACATTAGCTTCAGTGATGTCCAAGCTACCTCAACTTCTCAGTCTTCAATAAGGATCAATGGGCAAAATCAGTCAAAGTCGTACTTAGACATTGAGTTCACATTCGCTAGCAGTAATAGCAGCAAAGGCTTCGCTCGTGCTCGAGGATCTGCTAGCGGAAGCCAAGTGAATCTGGAAAAAATATCACTCTATTGGCCACAATGGGACCGCGAAATGGTATTAGCAGCATCTCCAAACAGCCGAGAAAGACCACGGTTTATAGAAGGCGAATTTAGGGACATTGATTGACGTAATTGGAAATAGAACAGTTTCTGATTTTTTTTTTGGTATTTTTTTGTTGGATTTGGCTGTTTCTGTCAAAACACTATGGTATAGAAAGGAGAAGAAAAATAAAAAGCAATGTCTGTATAGAGAAGAAGGCTTGAGTGGGGGAAGAAAGCATGAAGACCTCTTTTTGAAAAAACACGATTAAAATTGAGTAAATACCCATTGGAAACCCTTATAGAAAGAAAACTCAAAATAAAAATAATAATAATAAAAAAAAAACCAAGATAGAAAGTACACAAAAACGTTCAGAGAGCCAAATAGAAAGAGTAAAAAGAGTAGGGATGATTCATTGCCAACAAAATACAATATGTATTGAAATAGGAAAGATTACCAAGTTGGCAGCAAACAAGAGCCGATATCCAGCGGCCAAGATTCTAATCTTGTAGTCGTATAACCATGACGGTGAGATTATCAGTACTGAAGTTGGCCAGAGCATGATCCAGCAGCTTTTGGCTAGCTTCCTGAGGGTCCAACACATCCTTTATAAGATCCACAGCATCGTTATCATTGCAGACATCCCAAAGCTGCGAGAAAAGGTTAATATAAAGGTATGGTATATATCACATTTCATTAATACTAATACGTACCCCATCACAGGCTAATATAATGAAAGAGTCCTCATCAGTAAGTTCAGTTTCAGTTGTATAGGGGTTGCCAACTACAAACTCTTTCATGGTATGATCGCCAAGAGAACGGGTGACAGCCAAGACACCTATTGCATAGAAAAGTCGTTGGTACTGGGATTCTCGACAAAAAATATTAGACCTGAATACTCCACCAACCATTGACGCGATTATTCATCATAAATCCTCCTAAATCTATTATTCTTTTTGCTTCGTTGGCATCGCTTCCTTTGTGGTCATACGAAAGACGTACAGCTTGTCCATTACGACTATGTAGGTCAAAGATGAGCACGCATAATTAGTTGAAAGGAAGATGGAAACTATTTTTACTTACCATAAAACGGCCCGTGCATCTCCGACGTTGGCTGTGTAGAGAATACGCTATGTGTGGGATATGCAAATTAGTGGGACGAAGGTCGCGCAGTGTTGTAAAAATAATCGAATGCCTACACAAAGCTACACTTACTTTTGGACTATCATTCTTTGCTTCTACGTAAGCAACTACCGCCGTACAACCACTGTGTTGACCTTCTTTTTCATTAAGTTGTCGATCAGCGCTCAAAAACGTAATATTGAGTACATCGGAGACTGGTGCATTGGGATTGTCTGTCAGGCATGACAAGAAAGTCTAGAGAGAATGAGTCGTAAGATTACGAATGCGAAGTGATCTTTGGATGGCATCAACTAGAATATTCATTTACTTTGTGAAGATTATCGCCGCACCATTCTGCCGTAGCTTTACCAGCATGGCCGTCATAAATTCCAAAGAAACCTTGTCGTTCAATGTCCCCAAATTGAGTGATGCAAGCATGCGCATCTTCCATAGTCCTTCGGCATCGCTTGTTTCTATCTTCTGAGATGCCAATCAAGAAGCCAGCGGCTTTAATTGCTTGCTTAGGAGCAGTCTCTGCCACGGCTTGATTATCCGACATGTTTGGAAAGTGAACAACAAATGACTTTAACGTTGCTGAGTTTCGAGATTCTTTTTGAAACAAAATGATTGACACATCCGAACCAAAGTGGAATCCAGACCAACAACATGCCATCAATACTATTATGCAAGTTGCTTTTGCTAGAATTCAAGGAACAGCTATTGCCGACGATGAATGGTTAGTTAGTCTATGGAAACGACAGGCTCATCATTACCACACCGACGTGTCGGCAGAAAGAGGTAGGTCCATATGAGGCATTTTTATCCAACTAGATGCAACTAATATTAACCCTATGTCCAGATCTCCCTCTCAGCAAGGTTATTTCGTATCTTTATGAGCCTGAAGATGTACGATTTCAGGTCATAATGGACTTTTTATCTGTTATTCTGGATCTTCAACCTGACACGTTGGTATACCAAGTATTGAATATTTTACTAAAATTTGAATTATGGATTCTAAATGCAATTTACAGTCAAGACGATAAAGATATTGAAATGGTGTATGATGCGAGGGAACGTCGTTTTCTCTTAGAAGTGGCGCATCTCATGGAATTGATGCCAGTGGATGTCAATATGGCTGAGCGAGCATTGGGCCAACAGATATATTTTAAATTACAAGAGCGAAATAGAGCGGAATCAGATTCACGAAGAAACGAGATGGGTCAAAGTGCATCTGCTGCTATTGAAGATGCCAGTAGAAGGAACAAGGCTTGGCGATGGGTTAAAATGGGAGCAGGAGCAGCTGCTGGAGGGGCAATTATAGGTAAATGTTTTTTGTTTATTAGTTTAGCTATGATGGGTCTTTTGAAGTGTATTGATGTTTTGGCTTTTAGCATTGACAGGAGGCCTAGCTGCCCCTTTGGTGGCTCCTCTTGTAGTTGGTCTCACTGGAGCGACATTCTTCACCACAGCAGGGGGATTGCTCTAATGACCGGGCTTTTTGGTCTAACTGGAGGTGGACTAACAGGTAACAAAGCCGAGTCGGACCGGTCGCAGTTCTTCTTGGTGTGGTTACGCTAACAATGTATTCTTAGGTTGGAAATTGCATCGAAGAACCCGTGGCATCGAAGACTTCGGATTTGAGCAAGTTCTTGATCCAAATATACCCCATATCCCATCATTACACTGTACTATATGTGTCTCTGGATATTTGCAAGATGATAGTTCACTTTGTACTGTAGGTGTCCCTCGCACATGATTATAAGTTCTCTTGGCCATGCTGCGGTGCTTTAAAGACCATCTCACCAATCTCCACTCTTTTAGACTCCTTGGGAGATAGCGTTTGAAAAATCCAAAGCTTATCAGGATATTTATTGTGTAAGCTATGAAAAGGAAGCCTTGCTTGACCTTGGCCGTGCATTCAAATCATTCATTCGGAATGAAGCTTTTAAATACGCCGGAAAAGAAGCTTTAAAAATGACCGCCTTACAAGCTTTCTTTGGTGAGTGGTCTCTTCTCATATACATTAAATACTCATGGTCGCTTATTGTGATATAATTCAGCCGCGGTCGCACTACCAGCCACCTTGTTAAAAGCAACTGACGTGATTGATAACCCATGGCAAATCGCGTCTGATAGATCGATAAAAGCTGGTATAGGTAAGGTTTACGATCAGACTGGCGGAATCATAATTCGGCAAGGTAGAATTAAACAGCCGTTGTCTTGCAGTATTGGCCGATGTTCTAGAACAAAGAGTACAGGGCAAGCGGCCTTGTACATTGGTAAATGCGCAAACCTCATTGTGGTTTCTCAATATCTGGTATGTAGCTCACGTCTTTTCAATAAACAGGTTGGATTCAGTGTGGGTACATTGGTTATCACTGAATGTCTCAAGGAACTGGCTGAGCGCGGGCAGGTTGGTATCATTGACAACGTCGTTCTCATGGGAGCACCCATTTCGAGCTCCAACAAGAAGTTATGGAGGGCAATGCGTTCAGTAGTTAGCAACAAATTTGTCAATTGTTTTTCTCCTAATGACTGGGTTCTGGGTAAGTTTTGGTTGGGCAAATTGCGTTTATTTTCAATAATCCCCGTTGGTGAACAATGTATTGAGTACATATTCTTCAAATGTAGCAACTGTCTATCGATTACATTCGATGTCAACTGAAGTAGCTGGATTGTCACCTGTAACCAGCATTCCTGGAATAGAAAATATTAAGGTGGATATTGAAGGACATTCAAGTTATAGTGATAATGTGAGCACCATTCTATCCCAGGTCAAGGTTTTTGAAGACTAGTACAAGTACACTTACATTGTAGATATACCCGGTGAAAACTAAGTGAGACACATCTCACTAGGAATGTAAAAGTATATGTGAATGAAATAAACCTAAGGAATTTCATTAAATAAGGAAAGGCATAGGATACTTACTATACTGTCGTTATGATTCCTCACTGAGCACTACATGACTCCAGTTAGCTTGCGAATGATTTTATTGAAATTCTATTATGCAATGTGAATTCAATTTTAAAAAAACAGAGGAGAGAAAGAAAGAAAGAAAAAAAAAGGTAAACGACAACAAGGCTAAAACAAGATCGATTTCAGCATAAAGCATTTGTGAGAGACAAGATCCACGGCAAGAGCATGTACGAGATGTGGTATGTCAAATTAATTGAAAGCAAGCAGAGCATGAAACATGGCATAGCGAGCGTGAATATAAAGAAAAAAAGGACTGCAAAAAAAAAAGGTGTAAAAGATCGCTCGGGAAGAAGTGAAAGAAGGGGTCGTTCAGGTGAGAATGAGGGTACGTGCGAAGGGAGGGTTGATGGTGGTAAGGTAGGGTGATAGTGGAAAAAAAAAATAAATTTGGATTTTAAGCACCACAAACAAAAAGCTTTTGCATGAAGCTTCGCTTTTTGGTTATTGGCTTATGAGCCCGGGTATCATTCTGAAGACCGTCGCCTGCAGGGTGATCATAGTTATTTGAGATGTGTTTTGCAGGTGCAGCTGCATGTTTATCGTGTGCGGTTTGTTTCTTTTGCAAATGAGGTTGTTGAGCGGCAGCCCGTCGTGCAGCCTGCTTGCTCATGGACTCCCAACCCTTTCCATCGTTCAACAACATCCAGTCATAAACACCATCTTCTGTTTCTCCGGATGTCTTGAGAGCCTTAGTAAACAACTCACGCAAAAAGTCGTAATCGGGGGTTTCCTCAAAGCCTAATTTGCGGACATATTGCAAGTAAATGCCAAATTCTTCTGCAAAATATATATGAATTTTAAGTATAGGTGAATGGACAGCCTTATCAATTATAAATATGCAAATTAACGTACCTGGGAAGCCATCGCAAAGATCCTTGATGACAGTGCTTTGCTTTTTATCACCAATCTTTTCATACTTTTGCTTATTTGTAGCAGCTTTCAAGCCTTGCCAAGGAAGGGAGCCGCGTAAAAAGTACATAAACACATGACCCAATGCTTCCAAATCATCACGTCGAGATTGTTCTATACACATGAGTATTTAAGTATATAAGCAATTTGCATATCGAATGACATAATTCGACTTTCATCTACGCTTACCTCGTCCAAGATGGGTATTAATACTCATGTAGCGAGCAGTTCCCGAAAGACTTTTGCGTTCTCTATAAGGAATGTGCTGTTTTGTCTTTGGGTCTCTGTATTGCTTGGCCATACCAAAGTCGACCAAGAAAACATTGTTAGCAGTTTTAGTGCCTGGTTTGCCGATCAAAAAATTGTCTGGCTTAATATCACGGTAAATGAGATTGTGGTCGTGAATGGATTGAACACGAGTAAGCTGTACGTAATTGGACAATTAGCATTAATTTTTCCTGACAAGCTTTAAGAAAGCAGGGTTGAGTTGGAAAAGAATTTTCGGTGACATTTACCATGTGTTTAGCAAGCATAGCGACGGTTTTAATAGAAAACTTGCGGCCACACATATCAAACATATCTTCCAAGCTTGGACCTAAAAGATCAATGACCAAGATATTGTGGAGACCTTCTTGACCAAAGTAATAGGCATTGGGTATGCCGGCTACCAGATAAAGGGCAGAAATAAAAAATAAGGGATCAATCGAATAAACAGTAGAAGCCTTGTCAAAGTTCAAAAATAAACTTGTTACTACTACGTACGAGTGCCAGACAATATCTTGTACGCTCTGTATTCATCTCGTAATTGTGGAGCATCACTCTTTCTCGGTTCAAACTTGATAGCAACTTGTTGGTTGTTTAACAAATTAGTTCCTGTTATTTTTTTTTTTTTTTTAAATAAAAAAAGACATGTCATTTAGTTAGCATAATATTCTCCGTTGCATGGGGTGAGTTTGGGGGCTGGGATGGTCATGGTACCTTCGTAAATTATACCAAATGAACCTTCTCCTATCCGCTTTCCAACGCGATAGTGTACACCAACAACATTGGAAGAGGATGAGGAGGATTGTGATTTAGAAGGAGCAGCGGTCGAATTGTCAAGTGTTTGGGACAAATTATGGTGTGGGCTGGCCATTGCGGGATTTCAGATGATGAAAATAAATGATGGAAGAACAGAGAGTGGAGAATAATTGAATCAGGGATTTAACACATGCAAAACAGAAAAACTATTTGGTGTTCTTTTTCCTTATATTTGGTTTTGCTGTTCTGTGGAGGCAGTTCTCTCTCTTTTGAACGATAGAATAGGAAAAGAAAGAGATTCAAGGAAATAAAAAAAAAAGTTATGAGCACAAAAAAAAAAAAAAAAAAAAAAAAAAAGAAGAAAAAAATTAGATAAAAAGGGTTGGAATCCCGCCCTCTTGTCTGCCCACATTAACAAAACCTTTCAGTTTCAAAAAATTCGATATGCCATACCACATTGAAGTGAGTCTCGAGAATACAAGCTCATAAGAACAATTTCCATCAAAAAACCTCAACCACCTCCATTATTTGTTATTGTCATTTCCTAATGCCCCGTTCTTTCATGTCAATCTCAATGTCAAAAACATTCAAACTGGTCCTTACCAACTTTTTACTATTATCGTCAATATCTGAAATACGTCCTTCTTCTCTAAATCTAGTATGCAAAGGTAGATTATATAAGTAATATAACGCGTCTTTCAGGGTCTATGATTCATACTAAACCTTCTTTCTCCGGGCGTTTAGAGTAAGAGATCAAAGTGCAAGGGTCCAAAGAAGACATGTCCTTCAGAAGATCGGAGCATCCAGGTAAAACCCACCTTGTCTTAACCGATTTTCAGTCTCGCTTTTATGGTCTTATTTTGACTATTTCGAATGTGCAGGCTGGAGACCTCCGTCTCGGTTCGGAGATAGAGAGTAGTCAATTCACAGGAGTCGCATGGCGTCACTGGTGAGTAAGAGTAGTGTTGGACATACCGGTAATGGCATTACTAACCTACCGTCTCCGCAGGAAATGTACCACCCCTAAAGTCCTTCAAAACCTTGTAGCTCTAGACAATCTCGAAGAAGATTTGGTTGGATTTAATGAGCTCCATGAAGAAGATCAGGAACGTGTGAAAAAAGCAATTGAGGAGGGTCATGTTTCGGAATCAGAAGAGCCAGAACAGTAAGCATTTTGTGCATAGGCTCGACGAATATGAATAAGTTAAATCACAACTTTCTTAATGGCAGAGAAAAAGAAGAGGAAGTTGAAGAGAAACCCAAAAAAACCAAGGCCAAAGCTACCAGCAAAAAGGCAGCATCCAAAAAAGACGATATCGATGAAAAACCCAAGAAGTCAACCAAGGCTAAGACTGAAGATGAAGAAAAGCCCGAACCAAAGAAGCGTGGTCGCAAGTCTGCTGCTACCGATGATGGTGTAGAGAGTGCCAAGCCAGCTGCTAAAAAGAGAAAGAATGAAGGTAATGAAGAGACCCCGTCTCCAAGCAAGAAGAAATCAACCAAGAAAACCACCACCGCGTAATCATGTTGTTATAGCTTACAGTAATTTGTTATTTTCTATTGTGAATCATTTACTCATAATGGTTTTTTTTTTCACTCTCAAGCAAGCAACAGGGAAGTGAAGGTTAAAGGAGAGGTTCAAGGTTAATAATCATGACAAAGAAAGATAAATATCGGAAATGATGGAAAAAAAAAAAAAATTGTTTTGAGGTCAATGCGAAGTGTACAATGCGACAGAGAGAGGGGAAGAAGGAAGTTGGGATTTTTGTGCCTATTGAAGTAAAACATTACATCACTAAGCAGCGGCAAGATTCCCAACCAAAGAATTACGTTTTTCGTCTCTTGGATAGTCATCGTCGTGATTCGTAACATCATGATGACCGTTGGTGGATAGATCATCTAGTTGTTCCAGCAAGAGTTCAATCTTATGTTGTGCATCCTTGTATTGCTGCTGCAAAGCTTGTCGTTCAAGCGTCAAGTTGTGAACTTGTTGTTCTCTCTGAGCAATTTCATCCTCGTATTGAGCTTGTTGTTGTTCCCAATCATGAGGAGATGGAGATGAAGCGTCAGCCACCTTTTGTGTCTTGACACTGTCTAAATCCTTCTTAAGTTTTTGGTTCATCAATCGAGTCTCGTCCAATTCAGTGTTGGTGTGTTCCAATGCCGTATTTGTATTTTCTAATGCTTCACTCAGGCGCTCAATTTCTTCGGTCAAGTCTTGGATGTGACGACGAGCTTCCTTCTTATGTTCATTGTAGCGAGATTTATACTTTTGACGGTCAGCGATCAGAATCTCCCTGTCGTCTTCAAGCTGCTTTACATCATTGGTAAGCTCTTCAGCACGGGACATGGAATCAAGTGCAGTGTTTTCTAGACCAGCTAGTTTTTCACGGAGATCTACCAATTGAGATTCCAGAACAGCCTTTTCACGGGCCCAAGCTTGCTTCTCATCAGACGGAGTATTGTTGGATATTTGATGGTTCAAAGCCAATTTCAAATCATTTTCAAGATCTGTATTGTTTTGTTTGAGACGATGCACTTGCTGCATGACCATTTCGAGTTCCTCCTTGGCATCAGCAGCCTTGCTCTTCCACTCATCAATCTAGTAATTGGATCATGCTAGTGTCAACCGAATTTGTACATACACAAACCATTTTTCAAACCAAATCTAATCAGCAACAATTACCTCATTGTGTCTATTTTCATCCAAATGGCTCTCCAATTGACGAATTCTAGCTTGCAATTGTTCTTCTATGGCAGAGACACTGGCGCCATTTTCTAGGCTCTTATTCAAGACACCTTGAACGTCACCTCCCTCAGCAAGTAGCTTGCGATAATTTTCAGTTTCATTGATAGCCGCTTGTGCCTTTTCATTTGCTAGTCTCTCTGATTCTACTAGGTTATCACATTGTCGACGAGCACTGGCAAGTTCAGCCTGGAGCTTAGCAATCTGTCCAGTAGTAGATTCTACATCCAAATCCTGCTTTTCAATTTCAAAGCCCTTGTTGATCATGGCATGTTTCATCATAGCAACCTTCACTTCAGCATCCTCAAGTTTGTGGATATATTCAGTCAGATCAGCTTCTTGTTTAGATACTGTGTTAGTGAGATTAGCAATCTCATCCATACTAGAAGCAAGCTGTTGCTGTAACGACGCGATGTCGCCTCTTGCTTTGATATTGTTTGCTTCCAACTTGGTGATTTGGAGTTTGGCGTCCGCTAATGAACCAGATGGTCTAGTTGATGCCAAAGCTTCAGCAAGTCGATTGCTCAAATCTGCCAAATGGGTTGCGTAGTCTCGAGCTTGTGCTTCCGCTGTACTAGCTCGTGCATGTAGTTCGGTGTTCTCTTCCAATACACGTGCTTGAGCTTGTTGAGCCACTTTGGCGTCTTGTTGGGCTTGCTGTGCTCGCTCTTGTGCTAATCGTCGAGCAGCTTGATCATGACCAGCCTGCCGCTGAATACGATCTAAATCGCGTTGTTTGGATTCACAGTTCGATAAAGCTGATGCGAGTCGTTGCTCCAACTGCTGCATTCGCTCAGCTTCAATTTTTTCCACCTCATCCTTTTGTCCTGATTTCAACGCCATGTACTTGCTTTTGAAATAGGCAGCTTCTTGTAAGGCAGCTAACCGCATCTTATCTGCTTCCACAACAGAGTTAGCTACCTGGTGACCTTGATGCCCAATGACAGCCCGTACTCGCTTGATTTCCATCTTGCACTTGACCAGTTCTTCAAATACATTCGCCTGCTCTTCGGTCAAGTTGCCGACATCAAACACTCCGTTGGCAAGGTCATCTTCAGAGAATCCAAATCTGTCTTCCTGGATTGGACTACCAACTCGCATCTTTCTGGCGAGCGAGACTTCTGTGCGCCACCACTGTTCCTTACTTTTCATATCAGCAATCACCAAATCGCGATTTTTAATTTCACGCATCAGAGCTAGACGCTCTTCTTGCGCTGACTGGTAAGTAGCCTCATTATGAAGTGACGGTGATCCACTGTTGGAGCGATTGTGTTCAATGGACAGTTGTGAAGTGGAAGTTTTGGTTGCTAGCGGCCCCCGTCGTTGGGTAGGGATAGGCGAAGGAGTGTTCTGACCATTTGGGACAGGGGTAGGAGGAGATTGTGGCGGGTTACCTGTCAAGTCATCAAGGTCTGCCTTATCCGTGTGCTCAAGATCTCCATATGGATGCTGTTGTTCATTGTTTCGCACAGCACGTTGTTCCGCTGCAGCTCGAATACTTCCAGATGAAGGTGAATGGGTTAAATTACCAGTCTTATTGCCATGACGTAGAGAAGCTGATCGTGTAGGTCGCGTCGAATCACTTCGGACAGGCTCTTTCAGAGTGCTTCGGTTGGAAGTCATACGGCGTAACTGACCATCGTCATCAGGAAAGTGACTAACTCTGTGCATTTGTGGTGATTGCCCATTAGGAACTGGCATTGGTGTTGGAGGGTACTTTGGTGATGGTGGTTGTCCATGTGGCGGTGATGGATTGAGCTTTGGCCCAGAGCCAGGCTGGGCAGAACGAGGTGAAGGAGGTCCTCTCTCTGGAAGTTCTTGGTAAGATCGTCTGACTTGTTGGCCGAGATTCTCTGGTGCTCTCACTCCTTGGGGAGCTGCGTTTGTCCCTGCGTCTGAAGGATACTTGATGCGACCTATCAAAAACGAAACAAATAAGAAAGCAGAATCACACGGACCATTCGATGATGATAAGCAATACTTACTAGTGTCTAAAACATGGACTAGACTTGGGTCCTCAGATTTAGGAGGTAGTAGGCCACCGATAACATAGATTTTTTCTTGGATAGTCGTCAGGGAGTGACCATATCGTGGAGACGGAGCTGGTCCCATATTTTGAAACATATACCATCGTTGATCTAGCGTGTCATACAAACGATAAATGATGGGAGAACAACGTAATATCTATGTTTTGTATAAGAAACTCACTGTAAATACGGTATGCACATAGATCACCAAGTGCTTGGCCGTCAGTACCTCGACCACCAAATAAATAAATAGCCCCATCAGCATAGGCTATGGATGCACCTTCTCTTGGAGATGGAACATATCCCAAAGCATTAATGTTAGTCCACATATGTGATGAAAGGTCAAAGCACCATATGTCATTAAGTAAATTATGGCCATCTGAACCACCAAATCTAAAGAAATGCAAGCAGAAGGGCGGTTAGTGGTAGTTTGGCCACAAGAATGAATGATGGAAATACTTGCATATAGAAGAAATTGTCAATGATGACACATGAGTGACCAGATCTTGGTGATGGGCCCTCATTTTTGTAGGTAACATATTCCCAGCCTTAAAGGAAGGTAATAATAACGATTCAGAATGTTATAGTGAAAAACCGATTTTCCAACCAAACTACAAAACTATAGTCTTACCTGAACCAGCATGAAAGATCAACATATCACCAAGCACTTGACCATTCACAGTATGGCCACCATGAATGTACATTTGATTACCAGAAGCAGCAGCTGCATGTGCTTGTCTAGGGATTGGGTCGGCACTGTCTCCGAGATTCCTAGTCCACTGACGAGTTTCTAGATCAAATTGATTTAGTGAAACGAGAGTAGGTCTTCAGTATCGAGAAAGGTTATAAATAACTTACGTATGTTAAGTGAATACACAGTACTGTCGCCTTGATCAGCAGGACTCTTGAGTTGACCTCCAAAAACTAAAACCTATACGGTCAATATCGAACGAGTCAGGAATGAGTATAAGGGAATGAGAATTTCTTACCAACAAGTTGGTTTCCTATAGAAACGATCGAGTGATAGCAGCGGGCGGATGGAGCGTCGCCACCAGTACTTGTGGCAGATGCTGATAAGTTAACAGGGTCGATTAAAAAGAGATCCTTCTTCGGGGTACCCTTGGTAACCCCGCCCACTAGACAGAGTACGCGGTCGTTATGTTGGGTCGTCGCATGGGCCACTCTTGGTAAACATGATGCGCCGGTCAATTTACGTTGGGACCAAGGGTAAATGGGCTTTTCAGCCGAAGACTGGGACCCTTTTCCTGATAACTTTGAGAAAAGAGACATTCAAAGTAAAGGAATGGAGATTGGCTTTCGAGGATGGAAACTACAGGTCCTTGAAACGCTGGCTGCCTTTCAATTTGAATTTTTTTTTTTCTGTGAAATGAACATTAAGGTACTTTGAATGGCCGCTTGGCAAGGGACACAGGCCATCATTTGAGTTCTTCTTTATCAAGCTTCGATATCTCTCTAAGCGGCAATAAAATTTGAATCAAACAAATATTTTTTGACCACTTCGTCTTCAGCTCATACTTATATATCTGCTATTGCTTGTGGTAATGCTGTAGTAGCTGGGCTTGGGACCTAGGTACCACGGCCGCAACTCCGCTTTTGTGCTTGCTTTCGAACATGACACCAGCAAACTGCCTAGATCGTGAGCACTTGACAAAACTAAACTAAAGGGCATGTGCTGCCACTAGCCATTGTTTATAACAAGTAACAAAGTGATCTTGTAGCTAAGAGCGAGAAAAATAATCGTCGAAGCATATGAAAGTATCGGTAACGTATCGAACGGATTTCGCTGTGTAAGGCTATCTGCTTACGGCAGGCACCGGCGTGGAACATATTTATTAGCTATTTCAGTCATGGCTACTATCGCTTGGATCCAAGTGCTACAGAAAAATACATACTGAAATAATGGAGTGTTACAACATTTTCGCTCCTACCTGGGCTCTGTGAAAGTCTTGTTGTGTTTCATTGGGAGCATCAAGTACCAGGTTGTCGGTTAGAATCAACTTAAAACATAACAAGCTATTGAAATGAACGTAGATAGGATTTTTGAAAATAAATAACGTACTATTCGTAAAGTATCATTCAATTTGCTGAATGAGGTCAATTTATACCCTTCCTTACTAGGTTGTGTTGATTGCCATTATTAGGAGATGATGGCCAATATTCAAGAGGTTACATTGCAAATATCAGGAACCTTGTCTTTTTAATTTTTAATTTTTCATACAGTTTCCACAGCCATAAATATTCTATGAAATATAAATAATTAAAGCATTAGATACTCTGAACAATATTGGTACTGCTACGCAAGACTTTGCCTAATGTTGCAGGAGAGGTTTCCTGATAATGATGACGTAGACAGAAATGTTGGGCGAGAGACAGACGCGAGTTCAGAGTCCCAAGGCAAAGCGCAGTCCACTATAGCACAAAAAAAAAAAAAGAGACAGGCGAAGTCGCGAATTTTTGGCAATATCATTTGATTCCCTCCTAATTTTGGTGTTGTAATGGCCTTTACCTTTGGATCAAAGCCTGCAACCTCTACAGCATCACCCTTTGGAGGTGGCTTTGGCACTAACACGGGAGGATCCTTCGGATCAACAAGTACTGCACCTGCTGCTTCTAATACATTTTCATTTGGTAACGCCAGTACCGTCGCACCTGCAACATCAACCACACCGAGTTTTGGATTTGGGGCAAGTGCTGCACCTGCTACTTCCACTGCACCTAGCTTTGGCTTTGGAAACAATACCTCCAGTACAAACACCACCAACTTGTTCGGTAATACCCAGCAGCAACAAACAGGCGGGTTTGGCACAAATACCTCCCAGCCATCTTTGTTTGGATCTAATACGACAGCAACATCCACGGCCCCAAGTCTGTTCGGATCTAGTATCGCAAATCCAACAGCCCCAAGTTTATTTGGATCCAATACAGCAACGTCTACAGCACCATCTTTTTTGGAAATACTGCAACCTCCCAGCCATCATTATTTGGTCAAGCAGCTAATACTACTGCTACACCATCATTGTTTGGTTCAACTACTCAAAATACAGCCTCATCATTGTTTGGAAATACAGCAGGAACGTCACTATTTGGCTCCAAGCCTACTACACTTGGAGGTACTGGTAGCATGTTTGGAGCACAACAACCAACTATAGGTGTGTGGGATAAGCCATATGAGTGATACTCAATGTTGATTATTTTTTAGCTGACTCAGCGCTATGTGTATACCTTATCATAAACTAACTTTTAATTGGTTCTACTGTAGGTGCGAATGCAAATGCACAACAACAACAAAATCAGCAAGTCTGGCAATATCTCTCACAGCAAGAACAGAGCGCACAGCAACTGAATCAACGATTGCTTCCAGGACAACATGCCAACCCACAGTACATATGGCAATCCCTAGCATTGATAAAAAGTGAATGGGATCCTAATTCACCCAACTGTAAATTCAAGCATTATTTTACAATATCGTCCATCCCAGCGAAGTGCAACGATTTACGAAACCCCCCAATGAGGATGATAAGGCTTGGGAGATGGCTATGAAGAATAACCCCGATCCCAGTTGGTAAGGATGAGAACAAAAAAAAAAAAAAAGTGGTGGCATTAGCCCTATGATAATACTGACATTTGAGTTTGGGGCCAATCCAATTCCCTAGTATGGTACCTGTTCGAGCTGTGGGCTTTGAAGCACTGCGTACTCGAATTGAAACGCAGGATAAACAAAGCCAGGCACACAGAATCAAATTAGAGGTAGGTGGAGATAAAGAAGACAATTTACCTTGGGGGGGGGTTTGAATGAAAGTAATTAAATAGAGAGATACATAGCAATTGGACCAGAAAATGAAAGAAGTTAGACGCAAACATACAATTGAAACGGTTGTCAAGCTTCAAGAATATAAGCGTCGCCATATTGACCTTACACAGAGGGTGATACAGGTAAGCTAAGAAACTAAGTGACAACTTGGTATGATGACGTCGCATTGGGAGACTGACACTGAACTGATCTTCATGGCTGGGCTGTCAGTTTTTGAAATATGCACAGATTCTTCGTAACAAAGGCTTCTCCATCGAAAGTGATGAAGAAGCATTGCGGGCTAAATTGGAAAACGTACAAAGCCATCTACATCAATCAGAGCAGTTCCATGGTAAACTGAACCAACTTTGGGCACAGCTTCAACTTGTTCGAGAGTCCAACCGAATTTATGGAGGAACCGAAGATGGAAAGGGTTGGACGTCGATTAGCGAGAAAGATATGGAGACAATTTCCAGGGTAAATGGAATAATGTTTACACGTTATTAGAGTTTTTGACCAAGTTATTTATATTTACCTTTTTTTTTTGGTGGTTTCTTAGGTCTTGGAAGATCAGCAGAATGGGCTTGCTCACGTTATGAAAATATTACGTGAAGACGTCCAGGACGCCATTGTACTCAGCCAAGCACTTCAAGAACAAAGTAAATGATATACAATCAATAAAATTGCGAGTCAGTCGTTCATACTTTGTACGCTAGCTTTTTAATGAGGTTTTGGTACGGCGGTATCACGTTACACTGGTTGATCTCGCTGCTTGAAAAGTACCGGAGACGGAGTTCGGATTTGATAAAAATGGTGATTCCCTATTTATATTCTTTGCCCAGAGGCGAATCGATTGAGGCCATGCATCACGAGGATCTCATGCCCATGATGTTCATCATGGGTGGCTTGCTTTCTTCTGTTTATAATAAAGGTGGCGGCCATTCTAATAGGTAGTCGTAGTTTGAAGGTATGCATTGAAAGGTACACCAAAGAAGGTCTAGAAACGTTTGAAATTCCTTCTGAAAGTGTAATGAAGAAGGTGGTATCTTACCTCAAATAACGACAATGGGAATGGGGTGATATCGCAACTAATAATAAAATGGAGTGCGACAGGCTGTAAATTGCGACGGGGTTACGTTCGAAAAATTACGTGTAACATTAGGCCGCACCCCCCCCCCACTTTCCCGGCCAACAATTGAAAGGCTTCGATTGGAAGTAGTTTCAGGTAAAGCTGGTTGACGGCCATGATAAGTGGGAAAGCGGCATAAAATATTCTATCAAAAATAAAGCTATTCTATGAAGTCAGCATATTAAACTCGCACTGTTCAATAGCCAAAATATGGACTATAGTGAACTAAATAACTTGGGCGGTCAGACCTCAATAGTGGGTCTTGACCTGAATGGGTAACATAACAGCGTGGTTCAAGTCTCTGGAAAGAAAAATAACTTGAAACTCCTCGAAAGCCACTAAACCGAAATCATACTCAACCACTTTATCTGCCATTCAAAAAAATAAAATAAATAACCGCGCGCGCAAGTATAAAGAGACTCTGATCGCACATCTTTGATTGAATTCATCTTTTCCTCTCCTTCTTCACTCTCATTTACGCCATGAAGTCCATCGTTGCTGCCATTGCTGCTTTTGCCGTCGCTGCTGTCAGCGCTCAAACTAACATTGTTTCCATCACCTCCCCCCTTACTGGAAACGTCTACACCGCTGGTCAAACTGCCTTGATTACCTGGATTAATCCCACTGTTACCACCATCCCACAAATTGAGCTCGTTAAGGGACCTTCCACCGCTCTTCAACCCGTTCTCACCGTTGCCTCCAACGTTGACGCCGCTGCTCTCCAATACAGCTGGGCCATTCCTGCCACCACTGCTGCTGGCACTGACTGTAAGTTTTGTTTTTTAAAATTAATGTTGTGTTGTGAAGTTGGGCAGAGAAAAACTAAAAAAAAATTTTTTTGTGTAGACGCTTTCGAGCTTGGTACTTCCCCCAACATCTCTTACTCTGGATTCTTCACCATCCAAGCTGCCACTGGTGCTGCTGCCAACTCTACTGGCGCTTCCTCCGCTGCTGCTTCTTCTGCTCCCGCTAGCACCTCCGCTGCTGCTGCTTCTTCTTCCGCCCCTGCCACTTCCGCTATGGCTTCTTCCGCTGCTACTTCCGCTATGGCTTCTTCTGCCGCTGCCTCTTCCGCTGCCGCTACTACCAAGGCCAACGGAGCTGGTGCCATTAAGGCTGGTGTTGTTGGTGCTGGTCTCGCTGCCGGTGCTGCTGTCCTTCTCCTTTAAATCTGGAGATGATAAGCCCACCTCAATAATAAGAAAACAACTCATTTCATGTTTCTAAAAGATTAACCTTTTTACTACATACAATTTCTCTACCCACCAATGTACTTTTTCTTTGTTTCTTCGCAGCTTCCTAACCAGTCATCATTATACTCTCCTTTCGCGGCTCGCCCTCCCCCCCTCCCTTTCACCTAGTGGGAAGACAATGTCCAAACACCTCAATTTTTAAGTTCGCTTTAAAGTAATGTTTTGTGCATTTTTTTTAAACGAAAAAAATATCACACAATAGTAGATTCATTGACAACAATGAATTATTTTAATCCTTATGACGCGTCTGAAAAAGAAAAATTATAACTCTTTAGCCTTTGGTATTTGGTTGGGGATTTTGCTCATCTGCGACATGTTGCATTTTGAACATGGTTGTACGTACCTTACCTACCTGTTGGTTCCACTGTTTTTTTCCTTGATTTTGTTCAACAACCGCGTACACTCCGCGAAAGTCTATTTTAGTTAATGTCCTGGACCCAATACTTGAAGGATAATGCCGTACTGGAGGACAGCTATGCAGATGCCAAGAGGTTAGTTCATGTCATTTCCCTACTATCTATTTTTTTGTAGTTAGCTCCAGTCATCACGACATGTGAGCAACATGAGCTCCAACATGTTGACTTATCACATCATAAAAAATACTCGATAACATAACACATAACTTAACCCAATTTGCTAACCTCACTTGCCTTTTTTCTATCATCCTCTTTTCACTGTATAGATCATATATCATTGAACATTTACAGTCCCTAGTCGATAGGTTCACTCTAGGACTGGCAACACAAAAACGCATCCAACACGAGCCATGCCGTATCCTCCCGTTCGGATCTTATGCAATTGATGCTCACCTACAAGCTTCCGACATGGATCTCGTATGCATTGCTCCTCTGCACCTGGATCATGTTACTTTCTTACAGCAATTTGCACATATTCTCAGACAAAACGAACCAATCCAAGTTATTGAGGTAACGCGTGTTGATAGGCTTTTGCTTTCGCGTTGATTTTATGTTTGCCCTCTAAATCATCTTTTACTCGGTTAGATTGTGCACAGCGCTCCAGTACCCATTATCAAATTCATATATGATAATTTACCATGTGATATGTCATTTGCTCGTATTCCAGTCTCGACTTTGAACCCCTTACCGGATTTGCTCAATGATGCGCTTTTGGAAGGCATTGATGAGGTGGATATGCGTAGCTTGGATGGTCCACGCGTCAACCTGTACATTGCTGAAATCGTTCGCCTACAAGACAAGGAATCATTTAGTTCGGCTCTACGTTGTATCAAGCATTGGGCTATGAATCGAGGCATTTATGGAAAGCCAATGGGCTACCTCAACGGAGGTACTTGGACACTACTTCTTGCCAAGACATATTTGACATTCCGTCGCGCCGACTACACTGTACATCAACTTTTATCCGACTTTTTCAATCAGTGGTCACATTGGGAGTGGGCAACACCGGTGTTACTCGATCATTTACATAATCAGGATGGTCTAAGGATTGAGTTTGAACAGCTTGTAAGTATCTATACCTGAACTTTGATGACTTGGTCTCAGCATGAGGAATTCTCCCTTTTCCATACGGAAAAACCATACATCGATTACTACTCGTTGTTCTAAAAAAAACCTCTTTCTGACATTCAGCCTGAATTTCAAAATGACCTCATGCCAATCCTGACACCATGCTATCCATACAAGAGCGCTAATCCATATGCAACTCGCTTTAGCATGAAGGTGCTTCAACAGGAACTGCAGCGAGGTAACCATGCATGTCGATCTGTAACAACTTGTCTACAATATCCTTATCTGATGAATATATTTATCTGATTTCCTAATAGCCTATGCAGTAGTCACAGCTGTTGGTAACTCCGAGCGTACATCACATTTAGTATCCAAGCTGTTCAAGCCATTGGAATTTGACCGTAAATACAAGCATTATCTAGACATTATCATGTTTTGCGAATCTACGAAGCAACAAGAAAAGTGGTAAGCCACATGGATATATTTTGGCTTCAATTGTCTCGCACTCATGCTGTCAATTTTAGGAAAGGCAAGCTTGCAGCATGTATACCCACAATATTGCAATTATTGGAAACAAACAACATGATTTCACTTGCTCATGCATGGATTGATTGTCACACAAGTGTATATGCATATCGTACTCAGGAAGAGCTTTCGGACTTGGTGAGAGGAGTGTTTGTTGACGACCCTATGGACTACTACCGCAACAACGATCTGAATCCGGGTACTATGTTTCGCCTTGATTACTACATTGGCCTGAAGATCTCACCATCTACCATCGATCGTAAGCGGCTATCACTCCAACTTGCGATGTGGATAAATTATATTAATGACATTTTTCTCACAGCATTACATGGGTCGGTGGTGGATTTAGTAAGTCAGACAAGTGATTTCATACAAGATGTCCAATCCAAGATGTCCAAAAGTGATCAAAACATTAAAATCTTGGTCAAAGCAATTAAAAGGTAAACATAACTTTACCAAACTTCTACTCTCAGCCCTCTCTACCTTATCCTAACCAATTCTTCTGTCGGCAGACGAGATGTAAAGCTCTCAAATGCATAGTAAGAGGGGTCACATTACATGGGTAGGAGAAAGGTTTTTATAATTGTAAATAGATTTTATTATAAATTTTCAACATCATGACATTATTTTCTCATAATATCGTCTGTGGGGTGGCGCGGGGTTGTTTTGCATCCTGGAGAGTACATTGTCCCCCCCTTTAGATCATCATTATTAATATTGCAAGTTTCTCCTGTGCCCTCGGGCAGACAAGGGATATCGAGTTATTCGATTAAAACGTGGGGGATGGCTGCTGCACTATTTTCAGGCAAGCACGTGGAGGATAAGGACGTCGAATGGGCGTCCGGGCTAGGGGTTCCTCCTCACTCACTACGAAAAAATATATGCCAACAAGCACGTACTGCCATAGATTATTAACTATAATTGTATTCATACGTTTTCAGTGGATTCTGCTGAAATGGAACATCCAACGCATTGTCGATTGATTGTCAAAGCGGCTGGGATACCTATCGTTGACCACTATATATCAGTCGCATCAGAGGCAAACAATGGAACGTAAATTTTATTTATCTCTCTGTATTTCATTCGTTAATCTAATAGTAATGTATGGACTTACAGCTTTTCCCAAAATGCGCTGCGCTACCCTGCTTGTTTATTTACGCTGCCTTTGGATTGGATTTTGCACCGCCCACAAGTGTTTTCATCGTCATTTGCATAAACGCAAATTTAGAGTTTTCAGAAAATTGAAAATGTACTTTTTAAAACCCCCTTTCAAGTGAGCACACAACATGGAACACAATAATATTGTTACTATTGAAGACGAAAACATGATCTTGGGTGAAATTTTTAGTTCTGCGTCTATTGAGTTAGACATGCCAGATGTGGAGACCTTCATGGAAGAAGTAGATTCGAGCCAGCCGATGGACATGTAAGAGGAAGACACAATCAATGACACTTGTCTTGTGCCGTTGAGAACTATTATGGATATCGATACTATGGTTATGCGACATATACCACCAACCGGAGCTGTTTCACTCACTCCAACCGCCGAGTCCTCCAAAGAAAAGGTGCGTAAACGGAAAACGAGAGGCCCATACAGACGATACACCGCGCATCAAATCGAGCAATTGTTTGACTACGTGATTGAGCAGGGTAGGACTGCGAAAGAGGCCGCACTTTTGACAGGGATTAACATTAGGACAGCGCAACACTACATCAAAAAATACAATGATGACGAGGAACGACGATTACCGATAAGTGGTAGAAAGGCAGGAGCTGGACGTAAGCCTAAGCTAACAGAGGGTCATTCTCAATTCCTGATAGGCTATGTTGATGAGCGCCCGACAGCTGTATTATCGGATATTAGAAGAGCTCTCCGTGAAGCGTTTCCAGAGATATCGATATCAATATCCACGCTACATAGACACCTGGTTCAGAAATGCAAGTTGACGCTCAAAAAACTAGAAAAAATACCGGCTGCAAGAAATAGCGAACGTGTGCTCAAATTACGAAGGGAACGAATTGAAGAGTGGGAGGCCATTCCAGAGCTGGATTTTGCTAAGAACTGCGTGTTCATTGATGAGGCAGGATTCAATCTCCATACTAAAAGGAATTATGGTCGTTCTCGAAAAGGGACGCCAGCCAAGGGTATTGTGCCGACAGCCAAAGGTATCACAATAACAATCTTGGGAGCCATATCACAAGCCGGTGTGATAGACATATCTCTAAAGAAACCGCAAGCGGTGTCAATGTCGAAGAAGAGAACGGCAAATGACATAAAGGCGATGATGATACGTGGTCAAGTTGGAACAAGAACCGAGCATTTTCTCACCTACATATCGAATGTGAATGATGTGCTAGATAGGAACGATATGAAGGGACATTATCTAGTAATGGATAACGCTCCTATACATACTCCACTCAAGGTACGTGAACTAGTGGAGAGCAGAGGCTACAAGTGCTTGTATCTTCCACCATATTCGCCTTTCTTAAATCCCATTGAAGAGTTTTGGTCAAAAGTAAAGGCTGGTGTAAGACGAAAAGTACTGACTGCTGACGATCGATTGAGTGACCGTATTTGTGAGTCTGTTCAAATGGTTACCCGAGCCGACTGCCAAGCATGGATTCGCCATGCGGTATCATTCTTTCCAAGGTGCAAGTGGGAAGATATCAACCTTTGAGAGGACAGAACGGGCTATTCCAGGAAGTAGTTCAATTAGAGCGCCTGAATATGTGGGTTTATGTATCGTTAGCTAATCCGCAGTTCAATGCTTGGTTACCTGGGCTTACAAAGAAAAATAAAGTCCGCTTCAGCCAATGAAATAATGCAGTTTTTGATTTTCTTCCTTGCCAAAAGTTGTATAAAAGCATTTGCGTCTGTTTCTTTTCTTCTTGACACTAAATGCTCAGCGGGATAGTAGGGGCTTTGGAGTTAGGTGAATGACTAATGGGATGTCGGCGTTTGAAATAGATATCACCAAAAGTGAAAAAGCATATTCCTAAGGCCGTGAATATGGTACTTGATATGGAAACCAGCTACACTACGACCGTTGACCAAACGAGGCTTGCAAGAGGAGAGGAATATTCCTTGTCAGTTGAATCTGACATGATGGAGGCTGACAGTCTACACGAGCTCGGCCACTCCTATCAAGACGTTGAGATGCAGACCGAGCTGGAACGTGTTAGTCTCCACCTTTTGCCACTGAGGAGGTTCATGGATATTGATGGCTGGACCTGCTCAGATGAGTACGTAGATGAGTACGTAAATGAGTACGTAGATGAGTCTCTTTTGACTACAGCTCCGCTACCAGTTACAGCCTGTCAGAATTCGAGTAAACCAAAATGTGGATGGCCATACAGACGCTACACTGCCCATCAAGTCGAAAGATTGTTTAATCTAGTTATTGAGGAAGGAAAGACTGCAAAGGCAGATGAGTTGATCACTGGTATAAACATAAGAACAGCTCAAAATTACATCAAAAAGTACAATGACGACGAGGAAAGACGCTTGCCATTCAATGTCAGAAAAGTCTCATCTGGACGAAAACCGAAGCTGACGCAAGTTCACTCCCAATTCTTGATCGAAATCATTGACAAGCACCCATCCGCTGTGCTCCATGGTATCAGGCAAGCCCTATATCAAGAGTTTCCAGAATTATCAATATCAATATCTTCTCTGTACAGGTATTTAGTGCAAACGTGTGGGATAACTCTGAAGAAACACCAGAAATTACCATCAGCAAAGAATAGCGATAGATTGATAAAGCTCCGAAAAGAGAAGGTAGAAGAATGGGAATACCCCCAGAATTGGTTTTCACACGAAATTGCGTGTTTATTGACGAAGCAGGTTTAACCTTGCACACGCAATGAAACTTCGGTCGCTCTCGAAAGGGTCACACAGCAAAAGGCATCATACCAACTGCGTAAGGCATAACCATCACTATCTTGGGTGGCATTTCTCCAGCCGCTGTCATAGATGTCTCTCTGAGGAAACCACAGGCTATTTCTGTTTCAAAGAAGAGGAAACCAATGGGAAATCTGTTCATGTATTAAACGGACGAGTTGAAACGAGAACAAAGCACTGCTTGGCAAATTTGTCCAATGTTGAAGGATGTACTACATAAAAATAATATGAATAATCATTATCTTGTAATGGATAACGCGCCCAATCCATACTCCAATAACAGTTCGTGCCTTGATTGAGAGAAGATGTCATAAATGCTTGTATCTGCCACATTACTTACTGTTTCTCTACCCAATCGAGGAATTTTGGGCAAAGGCTAAGTCGGGGATAAGATGCACTTCACTGACAGCAGAGGATTGACTGACAGAGTGATCGTATTTGCAAGTCTGTGAATCAGATAAGTAGAGCTGACTACCAAGCTTGGACAGGACATGCAGAGTCCTCTATATCCTAGTGTAAAGTCGGGGATGGGAATCTGTACAACGAACAACGAACAAAATATCACAGAGGTCTGCAATGATGAACGATGTTTTATCTGATAGTCATAAATCACATTTGAAACTGAGTGATTGATTCATATCTGCGAATGTGTTGCATATGAGTGATTCGAAGAAAAATCCAATGTTTGTATGAATTTTTCTAAAAAGGCAACGCAAGCAATAAAGGGATGTACCGATGGTGAATCACAGATTTTCACCCTCTATTGCTCTCACTATCTTTCAAACCGACCTTTTCGCTTTCCACATACAATTTCATCTCTCAAACTCTTTTGAACCTTTTAACTCTTTACTGCACCCTTACTTTTCTCTCTACACCATTTGTTCTCTTACTAAACATTTTGTTAAAAAGTTAAGAAACCTCTATCTATATCTAATACCAAACTCAACTGCTTTAGCTTGTTAGAAGGTGAATGTGACAACATTTCTTCAAGCATATGCTCCGAGAAATTTTGCTGACGCTTTGCTTTAAAGTGCTATATGGCTAGACGACGTCGCAAGCGACAACAGACAACAATTGAAGATGGTGCTATTCCATTACCAGTACGGAGAGGCATCACCGATGCTGCGCCAGTAAGAAGAGTCAACAAAATAGACAAAGGTACGGTGCTTCACACTCGAGATAGCGTGTTCTGGTAGACGATACAGCTTGTTCGCTAACATCCCGTTCATTCTATAGATGTTGCCCTTTCAGCGGTGAAACATCTGTTCCCAAAGCGCTTCCATTCATATTTACACTCGTTCATTACCGTGGAAGCGCAGAAGAGGAATTCCATAACACAAGACAAGTTTGATGAGAAGATGGATGAGCTAAAGTCTAAATTACTTGACGGAAAGCATATTCCTCGAGGGATTTTCGATGAAGCTGATGCAAGTGGCAATTATTCTATGCACACAGTTTCGACATCCATAGGACCTGAGCATGACGTCCTTGCTGAATGGCGTCAATTCGTCCAACAAAATTTTCCAATTTCATACCAGAACCAATGGCAAGAATACTTGGAACATGTTGCAAATAAGATCCAAAAGTCTCCTGTGCTCCCTGAGCCTGAAAGACTTCGTACCTGTACGACATTCTTGAAGTCAATAATTCGATCGGATTTGCCATCTGAGCACTCTGCGCTCCTTATTGAACGAATTGAAAAGACAGCAATCGACATCACAAACCAGATGAGCGATTTGTGTGCCATTATTAGAGCCTTGATGTACCAAGCTGTTCAGCGTGGCTTTGTAGTCCAAAATGGAGTTATTCATCTGAATGATTCTGAGCAAGTCCGAGGACTGAATATTGCAGAAATCCTGCCCGAGTGCAAGGTACGCAACAAGGATGCTTTGATATCTGGAAAGTACATACCGGTAGCACCTTTGCCCGGTGATATCCCAAAAAACGCCGGATCCGATTTCTACAAGCTATTCTCAGCTGAATTTGTGCAGCGAGCGTTTACTCGGTACATATCTGCAGCAACCGTTACCGAACATTTAATGCAAAGCCACCCATTATGGCATCAGCTACACTTGGATATCCCATTTGATATCACGAAACTTCCTGGGATGGTCGTAACATCAACCAGTGCTGCGGCCACCATTGGCACGAATATTTCGAATATGTGGCAAGGAAATATTTTCGATTATTCACTAAAGAGGATACTCCTAATCTACTTTAGGGTCACACTTGCACCTAACAGAGAACAGAGGTACATGAATATGATGATTAAGAAGGCAGAACAGGATTCGCAAGCAAAGGAAACTCAACGGAACCAATCTAGCCAGTCATCCAATAGGCAAAAGGCGAGAAAAGAGAGGAAGTTTAAAAAAAAATGCGTTTCCCGTATAACATCTGCCGCAGATTCGGCGCAGCAGGATCTTTGGAGCTATAGGCTTTCACTGTCAAACCAGCGACTGTACGAGTTGGCTATCAAAAGAGGACGCTCAGTTTCAAAAGATAGCCAGGACACTATCATGATGGACGCTACAGAAGACTACGGATACGAGGAGGATTCTGATTCTGAAGACGAGGACTTGGACAACTACGATGCCGATCACGTCAGTACTATCGATTCAAAGAGTAATCAAGCCAAGGAGACTTCGGCAAAGAAGATTACTCAGTTGACAGCATTCACAAAGACGCAGCTTTTGGCTCGCACTCCAGAGAGAGCATTGATAGAGAAGATCAAGATAGAATGGAGCGATACAAATGAATTGAGCAAGGCTGAATTTGATGCTATCTTACACATATGTTCCGTGTTAATGCCATTCATACCGCCACCCAGCCAAAAACAAGCGATAGCATTTCAACTGCCTATAGTGATACTATGCAACTTTTTACAGAGTGCCTCTGGTTATTCACAGTTCAACCGAGAGATTTCGCCATCCATAAGCGCCGGGAAAATCCATGCATTGGATATTGATGCGGTTGCAATCTACGAGATGCTGGCAAGTAACTCGGAGCAACAAAACTTTACCATCAAGGATGCTCACGACGTCCCAATATCTTCAACAAGATGGGCATTTGCAAATAAGGATGCCACCTTTGCAGCCTTTTTCGATCTCAGAAAGAGCAAAAATGTATGTAACGATTATGGCCTTGACTTCCAGCATCGCCTTGCATACAGATCAGATGACTCTGTTGCTCTGGTGGGAGAATTGAAGCAAGGTGTTCATGCGGCCACATCTTGGTATGTGCAAAGGCGAAAGTACAAGCTATCAAGCAAACAGCAAGGTGTGGCCAGCAAGACGCTCACGGACAGGGAGAAACAATCTGTGAAAGATTTGAATGGTAGAATCAATGAGCTGATAGCCGCTCTACGTCCCGTAACGGCTCAGCTGAAAGCTACCAAAGCTTATATCCTGGATCTCAAGTCACAGCGAAAATCTTTGCCTGCAGGCGTTGACCGCCAGGCGCTGTACGCGGAGCTTCAAATCAAGAAAACACAAAGGAATGGGCTCCAAAGTAAGATTTTCAATCTAAAGGACCAGGTCAAGGTTTGCAAGGCTATCAAGTACAATACGTTGTACACAAAGGTATTATTTACAAACATGTGGTAGTTAGATTGCTAGACTTTAACATATTGTTTGAAATACGCAGAAGCCTACTGCCAGCAGCTCCAAGTATACTGCAAAAGTAGCAAGACCTCCTGCAAATCCACCCACCACGGCCCGCCCTGGCTATGAAGATAGCGCAGAACACCTGGATATTGGTATTCTCCAATATCAAGCGGCCATAGAGGCCAAAGATATTGTCTTCAGTGGAACAGACTATGGTGTGGTTACCCAATCCACCAGCATTCGCATGCCACAGCAGCGCTATAATGCCCATTTGAACCTGTACAACCGTTTCCAACTTCTGCAAGACAACTGTCAGGATAGCGATAGCGCAGATATTCATGTGGCCGTGCCGGACCGTGAAGTCTGCCACAGACTAACCTCAGGGCAAATCAGCCAAATGTCACTTGTGCGACCGACCAATATAGCCCGTGAAAAAAGAAAGGTACCCACATCATTAATCGGGTTTGTATGATTCAGGTATGGGCAAAATATAATTAAATACCTTATTTCTGTAGGCGAAGCAACCTGAAGTACAGAAAGCAGAAAAGATCCTATCCAAGAACGCCATGTCACTGGCAACAAGTGCCGAACAAGTGCTACAAGCTCACAAGGTATATACATGACTAAACATAGTATAATGAAATTGTACTGACGCTCATTCTCTTAGATCGCACAAGAGCATCGTCAATGTCTGCGTTCTTTCTACCACTCTGAACGCTCTAAAAAGGAGATGGTCACCAGGTATCTACGAAAGCAAGCGGCATATGACAAACTCGCTCGAGATGAACGCAAGTTTGTTGGAGGAAAAATTCAAGTTATGTACATTGGCATGGCTGGTACGGGGGCCGGAACCAGAATTGGCGGACACCTGAAGTATGGTGGTGCAAAAGTTCGAGCGAGGCATCGCCGCTATGCCACAGTCTGTATGACGAATGAATATATGACATCGCAAACGTGCTCGACCTGTTTCCATCCGGTTGTACTGGCACAGAAGCGTGTCTTAGTGGACGGCAAATGGAAGACTAAATCTGTCTCTGGCAGTTCCGTTTGCTATAATGGTGATTGTCCAAGCTACCAACGTGGTTGCAACACCAAAAATCGCGACGTTGAGGCAGCCGTGAATATCGCCATGGCCGGTATAAGCCGCATGACCACGGGATCCACCTTGCCTCCGTTCGAAAGAAGCACCAGTCACTACAAAACTGGAAGACATGGAAACCGCGAGCCACTGGTAACAGGTGCGCCGCTGATCCTCACTTCATAGTGAGATTACCTTTGAGGGTAAGTATGTTCCGGTTGTTTGACTTGCATGTATCATCTAGAATTCGTTACTTACTGATTGCGTTACAACATTTTGCTACTTATATCCGCAAATATTTATTATCCCTTGCGCGAAATTTGGAATGAACTCGCCGCAACTTGCATTGGATGCTGCCGTACATTTTATTTAAATAAACAGTATATATACAGTGACTTGTCGATTCAATGAATGATTAATATGTTTGTTCATCCTGATGGATGGGTGGCGGAGATTGAAAGCATGCGACTGGAAAGTTTGAAAAATGTGTCAATCCCCTTACTCCTACAGTTCCTGACCAGTTTCAATTACAAGGAATCATGTCAACATCGATCGAATCAAAGCCTGCTCGAGTAGCGGTTGTAGGTGCTGGTCTTGTGGGTGCTTTGAATGCAATATACTTTGCTCAAAGAGGTTGGCATGTGGATCTCTTTGAACTTCGCCAAGGTACATTCCCTTCTTTGTTTATTAATAATGATAACAACAAGGCGATTAACTCGACTTGCGCGTAGACATGCGATTGCCTGAAGTTAAAGCTACACAGCGAGGAAAATCAATTAATTTGGCTTTATCTGAGCGTGGGCTGAGTGCTTTGCGCAACAGCGGCTTGGACCTTGAACAACTCATTCTAGAAGCTGCTGTCCCACTTCATGCCCGCATGGTACATACTACCACTGGGTATCAAATGTCACAAGCTTACGGCAAAAAGGACCAGGTAAATTGGTTTGAGCGCAGCATTGAAATTCAATCCCACTTCAATTCGATCTAATCATTAATTGCAGCATATTAATGCCGTAGACAGAGCGCGATTGAATGAAGAATTGCTTACTATTGCAGAAAAGTTCGACAATATCAAGATTCATTTCGAACATAGTCTTATGCAAGCTGATCTAGATAAAGGCGAGCTTCTATTCGCCGCAGGGTAAATATCACCTGCTTTGTCGTTTATTGGGTCATCAGCCCTTGGATGTACTCAATTACTAATCGCTGCTGGTAAAACAGTTCAGATAAGACTCAAAAAACATATCACACTGATCTACTTGTGGGTGCGGATGGTGCATATTCAAGAAGTCGGGCTCAGCTTATGCGCCGTATAAGGTATGTTCAGCAACAACTCCTTCAATCAAATGCACTCTGCTATATGTGTATCTGTCATTGTTGATAACGTTTTTCTCGGTAATTTTTTTGGTATAGAATGTATTATGAGCAAGAATACATCGACACAGCTTATTGCGAACTGACAATGCTTCCAAAGAAAAATGCAAATGGTGAAAACGAGTTTGTGCTCGATCCTAATCATCTTCACATTTGGCCTCGTCATACGTTTATGTTGATTGCCTTACCTAATCCGGTAATTTATTTCACATTTGTTCGGCTTTCCCTACCCTGTTTCATCCAAACAATACCAGGCTCATCCATCGTCTTACCTCCAGGATAAAACATTTACATGCACTTTGTTCATGCCGTTTAAAATGTTTGACGAGATCAACACCAAGGAACTTATATTGGACTTTTTCAAGAAAGAGTTCAATGACTCAGTCCCTCTTATTGGAGAAGAAAAGCTGGTGTATGAGTACTTTAATAATCCTCGTGGGGCTCTTATATCCATAAAGGTAAGAATTAAAAAGAATACTTTTAATGGCGTGCTGAGAATGCTATCTTTTGCAGATTACTTAACTATTCAACCATAGTGTAAACCATATCACTACAAGGACAAGGCAGTTATTATCGGAGATGCAGCGCATGCCATGGTACCATTCTATGGACAAGGTATGAATTGTGGATTCCAGGATGTGGAAGTGCTTCATGGCATTCTGGATAAGCATGGCGTCAAGGCTAAACTATCGGCCGATGGAAAAATACCAGGTCTTAGCCAAGCCTTGGAAGATTATTCCAAAGAGCGAAGCGAGGATGCACATGCTATTTGCGATCTAGCTATGTACAACCATTATGAAATGCGATCGGCAGTAACATCGCCATTGTATCTAGCTCGTAAGAAACTAGAAGCCTCTTTGCATGCCATCTTTCCTTCCGCTGTTATTCCATTATACACCATGGTCAGCTTCACCACTATCCGGTACTCTGATGCCATCAAGCGCTGGAATCGTCAGACTAGATGGATTAACGCAGCAGCCACTACCTCAGCCGTCGTCACTCTCGGTGTTGGTGCTGGTTTAGGCTTGCGCTATGGTCGACCACTAATAGACTGGGTGTCTAAACACCTGGCTCGATCATAGGCATGATTTAATCCATTAAGTTAAAAAACAGGGTTAGAAAGTTCCCGGTTCTAAAATAAACTAGCAATGATATAGGAAAGTTCTGTATAAATTGGATTGGTTGTTGTGCTTAGAGTAAATAATGCAAGGTAGGAATTAAAGTTACCGCTAACTCATAACCCCAGAATTGCTAGAAATCGACATTGTTCAAGCAAAACCTTGGGGTGCCGACCAGCCGGGGATGGTGGATACCTGTTAGTGTTGCTGTTCCTTAACCACAGAAGATTAAAGGTAATCAAATCAAATCACATTGTCTAATGTTTCCTTTGAGCTTAGCTTTAGATGAGATACAGTGGAGATCTGATCAATGGTGGACTGTAGTCAGCTGACAGTAATGATCATTTCAGGCAAATTTAGCAATCGATTTGCTTCTCTTCCCAGAACTTTTGGGTTCTTCACGGCAGCCGCTTTCATGAAAGACATTGTTTCCGTGGATGTATTGTCCGAAAAAAGTTCTATCGATGTCTATGGACCATTGACACCAGACGCACCACCACTTCAACTTCGAGGGACAGTTCGGTTGCAGCTCGCCAAAGCAGCCAAATTCAAGGTATTAACGTGAGTATTTTTCAACTTGAATTTTTTTATTTCCAATGCCG
Source organism: Umbelopsis sp. PMI_123 (assembly GCA_021235465.1). NCBI lineage: Eukaryota > Fungi > Mucoromycota > Umbelopsidomycetes > Umbelopsidales > Umbelopsidaceae > Umbelopsis > Umbelopsis sp. PMI_123. Next base: position 6,534 of record JAJSME010000031.1, on the reverse strand, counting down.
GATACAATACGCTCTTTATGACACCTTCCGCCCTTCAAACCTCACTAGTCTAAAATTCAAAGGCTACCACCAAATATTGGAAAAGTTTCCAGAAACCTCAGTGGTGGATTCCTTGAGCACTGTACTTGCCGACATCTGCGAAACTCAGGTTAATCTCGTCAGCCCCAGTTCCACCCTCTCTGCTGGCCAACATAATATCCCATTCCTGTTGAGCATTCCCGGTAATCTTCCACAATCCTTTGAGAATGCAAGTGGACATTTGCGCTATGAATTTACTGTGACTGCACGCGAAGCCTCAGGTTGGTTGAACCTGGAATCTCACAAATACAAACGACAGATTCAAGTCCACCGTCATTATATCCCTAGTTTGGAGGAGGCACCTTTCCTTGACCCTCGAGTCACATTCTCCAAACGGGTGAGTCGTTTTTTTGATATGAGCCTGGAATACCCAAGTGTTGTTCCTGTCGAGCAACATGGGTTTTCCGTGTATGGAAATATTGCCCCACTTAGTCGACGCGGAACTCCGTTGAAAGTGGTTGTGACATTGAAACAAGTAAAGGAAACGAGGTAAGTGGATCAATTCGATTCTGCTGCTCCCATTACTTTGACCTAATTGTATTGTCTTGTTTAATAAGAAACTCGAGTAAAGATCCTTCACGGCCGAATCGAACGGAATGTCGAGTACCGTCCAAATTGACCTCTGAAGAAACGCTATTTGGTCCACTGGAGTATGACTTTCAAACTGGACAGCCTGGAGAGCTCAAACCAGAGCTCAGTAAAGCAGGACAAAGGATCGATGTACATTATGATTTTGATTTTTCATTTAAATTGGATCAGACCAAGATACAAAAGCATCTAGATACACCTTTGCTAGATATCACCCATTGTATTTACATACAAGTGTATTTCGTTGACAGTCCGATTCCATTTGAGGCTCAAGTGCCTATTATCATGACAACCATACCATCTCGTCCGCCAGGGTTTGAAGAATCTACTATGCTGGTGAATCCACATTGTGCACTTCAAGAAGAACCAGAGAAACTTCCAACATACCAAAGGATCACTACGGAACGACGGTGAGGTATGATCATCTAGGGAAAGTTTAAAACACAAAAAAAAAAAAAACAAAACAAAACAAAACAAAGTGAAGTAAAGAAATGTTCTTGCAGTATAAATAAAAATGTACATGTTAGTGGTATCGGATTGCCTGCAACTTGTGGGTTCATTGTTCATATCGACCGGATAGCTGGGCTGCTTGGTAGGATAAGCCATCGCCTAGGGTTGCCATTCGATTGATTTCTTTTTGTTTGTCTCTTGATACAACTTCCTCTATAATTTCTCCTGATCCTTTGACCAATCTAGGGGACAGGGCATAATGATTTAATAATGGACACAAAACGTGATGTCACGACACACAAACTCCATTGAACAAACCAGTGTGTGTACTAACCGCGTTCGCCCCGTCAAAGGATCCACTACCTTCCTAACTACGTTCTGCTCCTTATCGTGTTCAGCTTTGGTCTGCGGAACCATAGTGGCCTTACTAACCGGGGCATCATCTTTTTTCTTTTTCTCCGTCTTGTCTTTATGTCGGTGAGCCTTGGCTAGTTCCTTCAGCTCATCCAGGTCAAGGACATGTCGAGAATGATCTCTCTTCTTCTTTTTCTTCTTCTCGTGTTTGGGCATGTCAGCTCGTTATGTAGAATAACTAAACTGCAGAAGGTACTGGGTCAAAACAGCAGAACAGTAAAGATGTCATGTTTCAAGTTTTTTTTTTTTAAGATATAAATTTTCTCTCGACCGTTTCTCCGTTTTCCCTTTTCGCGAAGCTTGTGAAATTATGGCCACTGCAGCAGATCCTCCATTACCATCAGACCATCTAACGTCTAATCCTGCATCTCCAATCGAAGAGAAGACTACTGTGCTTGAACAGCCTTATATAGCGCCGTCTTCAGTTCTACCTGTTTTCGAACCCCCACTCGACTGCTTTGATAACCTCGTTGAATCCGAACCTTTCCCAATTTACGCAATCAACGCAGAGCAGTATAACCGCCTGCAAGATACCTACTTTACAACCCCATTACCAAACGATATTCTCTTTCCTTGGCTACATGGCGTTGATGGCCGCTCGTATCAGCAATGCCTCTTCTTCGGTATCCGACAGTGTCTGGTGCCGGTACACCGAGGTTTGACCTTGGTGCATGCCGACGAGGTGTTTTCTAACCAGAATCGCCTAGTTGGATCGGTCCTTCCAAATGAAATACTTTCTACTGGCGAAAATCCAGATTTTCTTGATACCACTGAATCAGAACTTGGCATCAACTTGAGAAACTTTAGAATTCAAGTTGCAAGATACGCAACTATCAGTGATATTGTAGTCTATGGCACTGGTGCCATCGACGTAGCAAGAAAGATTAGTGCTGCTCAGAATAAGATCAAGGCTCAAAGGCAAGAACAACTGAAAACTGCTAAGCAGCAAAACGGAAACAGGCCTCTTCCGTCGGTCAACGATCTGGACTACCGCACCTTTGTAATAATCGGTAATTACCCCATCCTAGTCCCTCTGAAGTCCGTCGAGAGAAATCTGAAAATTTTAACGCTTACTCAAACATGGTTTATAACAGATCCCTTCAACACTTTTGAACAAACATACCCAGGTTTAGTTTGTTTGGATAGTCAGGGCAATGCTATCAACCGAATCAACTTTTGGGAACAAGAGCGTGAAGAGATGTACGTGCTCACCAAAGCTTCAGAAATCACAACAGGTGTATGGGTAAGTTTCTCAATAGGCATGAAGTGGTGTATGTTTGACATTTTAGGCGAAAGTAGGCTTTGCTAAACAAACCTTTCCATATTTTCTACTTCTCATGTTGCATGGTTTCACATCGTCACAGCTCGGAAATACCCAAGATGTTCCATTAAGTTCGGAAGACGAGATATCTAACCCTCACCAAATCTCAATATGTATCGAAACACACGATTTGGCCGATATGCCATTGCCATCTACGCTCACTTTAGCTAGAGTCACTCTTAATGATTTGCCAAAGGACCAATTGCCAGATGAGCTTATCCACCTTGACTGTTATTCTTCAGGCTCTTCACTCACCTCTGTCTCAGCATTCGATATTTTCTACTCTCAATTAGCGCACCTTTTGGAATTTATAGACGAACAAGTCATGCAAGGACGCCGAATTCTTATTCATTGTGCAGACGGCTATACTGAAACCAGCATGCTCGCGTTGTCATGGATCATGTACAAAGAACGTCTACGACTTCCGGGGGCATATCTCCATCTACAAGAATTGAGAAGCTTCTTTGTATATTCCAGCGACGTGGAAATCCTCCAGCGTGTAGAAAAGAAGATTTTGGAACCAAGTAATACGCGAGAACACAAAAGAAAGAGAGAAGAAACTACTGGACAAGAGGAAATTGAGCAACTGAGCATAGGCGGAGCAGCACAAACGCCAGGAATGTGCAATAGGAAACCCAGCATTGACGATAAGAATGTCGACCCAGTCAAGAAGGAACCAGTGATGGTGGATGATGACGAAGACGACGAAACGGATTTGATCAGTAGTGAAGATGAGCCAGAAGATCATGCTACTGCAGTAGCCACGGATCGACGGCAACTCTTTGATGATACCTATATGAGTCAAGTTCCAAAACATTTAGCCTCCTCAACAGCCATGGATACCGATCATCGCAATGACGTAGATGAGGTTATACCCATCCTTGATACACATCGAACAGCGCAAGGAGGTGGTCCCTCTAGTTTGGATTGTGAGCCAGAAGAAATCAAGGTACAATACCCATGGTTCTATTCCGAACGATTTGAAGGCTCTTTCCCTTCTCGCATATTACCCTTTTTATACTTGGGTAACCTTAATCATGCCACCAATCCAAAAGTTCTTAAAGCCTTGGGTATTACTCATGTTCTCAGTGTAGGTGAGAACGCAAATTTGGGAGACGATTTCAAACTCTTATTGCTGGACAATCTTTATGACGATGGAATCGATTCCCTATGGGGACATATTGATGATTGTATAAAGCATATTGGTGAGTAATACTGATGCTGTTACGCGGATTATTTGTTATATTGTTTTTGGCTAATGATTCATGGAATTGCCTTTGTATAGATGAGGCGCGCCTCCAAGGTACAAAGTGCTTGATCCATTGTCGAGTGGGGGTCAGTCGAAGTGCTACCATAACTATATGCTATGTCATGAAACATATGCGTATGTCTTTAGTTCAGGCTTACCTTTTCGTTCGCGCACGTCGACTCAATGTCATCATTCAACCCAATTTAAAATTCATGTACGAGCTTTTACAATATGAACAGAGACTACTGGGCAAGGTACAGATATTCTGGCAGATCCTCAGCAAGGAGATTCACAGCCTCAATATGTGCTATAGGGAATCTTAATCCGCCAGAGAGATGGTTTTCTTTTCTTTTCTTTTTTATACCCTTCTTCTTCCATTACTGACTGACTCACTACCCAACTTATTGTTCGTCAAGTACTATAACAAAAATAAATAACTACACCAGAATTCCATTAACTAGTACGTAAATCATTGGTGACATATTGTATAGATGGTAATTTTAATGTGCAATGTACGAAGTATACTACTTTTGGAGTGGATTATTGCAATTGGAATTGAAAAATAAATTACTACAGCCCTGATTAGACTAATGGCAGAAAAGATAGAGTATACAACAACGATATTAGTACAGGAAATTGGTTGGCGAAAACACCACATCTTTATGCTATGAATGCCTGGCATAGCCTGTCACCATCTTCAAGAGCAGTGAAGTTACAAGTACCTCTGGCAACAGCCAGGAGTGATGGAAGTTCATGCATCGAGTTGTGTCGGTTGAACCACCAAGCTTCATGGACATCCTCTTCGCTTTGGGCTCGGCCACAATCCATCTTCAAACAGTGTTGGCTATGACATATATGGTGACTATCCCTATTAATAGATTGGTACCGTGCACAAATATAACATATGTCACCATGCCATTGATGTGATTTTTTGAAGGCGGCTTGTAGCAATTCCACATCCAATTGCTTGTCTCCTCGTTCTGTCTGTTGATCTGTATAATATGGCAAGCTCCAGCCACTACCCTTGGGGTTCTGGTTGATCTTGCCGAAGTAAAGATGTGTTTACATTCAATAAGTATTTCTCGCCTTGGTGTATGAAAGTCTTTATATTCATATACCAAGAGTGGAGAAACAAAAAGTGGTCGTCCAAACGATATACTCTGTCATCACGGATGATCCGGACCAAGCTTGCATCGGAGCTACCACGACACAACGAACGATCTAAAGTACCACTTGTCATTTAGATAGCACGATCATACACATAACTCAATCCACATCCTAATTACCTATATTTACGCCATTTGCGATCTCCTTCATCCACCCTTGAGTAACCTCGTCTGGGTTGACAGGTTGGAAATGAGTAATATCATACTCAGGGTAGATGGACTTGGCAGGACGAAAGCTATGAGTGGTATCTTTGGTTTCGATCAATTGAAAAACCTCTAACAGTATAATATGCAACTGGAAAAGACTGAAATTGGCAGGAACAATCACACTCCTCCAAATATCGTTGTGAGTCACGTCGTCCACATAGGACCCATACTTTGCATGTAGTAACATGAGCGGGTGATCTTGGGAATGCATGAATGACAAGAGTTTATTGAAAGACAACGAAGCATAGAAAAAAAAAGTTGCCCTTGATATTGTGCTGCGAATATGTAACTAATTCGTGGGTGGGTGGATTTTAAAATGGACGGTGTTGATAATCCGTGCTGATTTGTTTGGGCTCTTCAGTCCAACGTCAATAGAATGGGATTTGTTACATTGCGGAATTTCAAATGCATTTGGTGCTTTCAGATCGTCCCTTTCCTGCAATTATCGCGCCTAATTCTTGTGTTGCAGATGGTGACCCATATGCAACGTTGGATAAATGATGAAAAAAGAAGTAAGATTCTGTTAAGCAAATCTGCTTGCAATAACATAATGTGGCATCATCAAAGTTGCGCCTCCCATTAGATTGGAATAAAATCCCAAGCTGTTGGATAGAACATGCAAAATGTTAAAAATATTAGGTCATGAGCTGTCGTTAGGATGATCCATTATATTGATTTTTTAAAAAAATTGTAGTAAACAGGCGTTAAAGCTATGTTAACAATAAGGTACATACGTTCGATTGCTCATTATGACGTTATGATTCTATATTCTAGACGCGTGCGTCAGTTTACAAAAGCTACAAAGCACACAAGTACTGACGGTTTGTCACTGAAATGTGTTTAGAGGCATGGTGTAGCAGGCGAATGTGCATCATATGCCAACAGTGTGGGATCGGCCATGCAAAGTGACTTTACCTCGACTTATGCGTAGAAACATCTATATTTGAAAAGATTTGTGATAGCAGGAGTGTATAAAGTACACCGCGCTATTTTGTTGTACTATCAGTCCTCGTTGTAAGGTTTCTTATTATTTTAAAGTATAATAAAGGTATTACAGCAAC